>JASDQU010105212.1:229002-251060 GCA_032191745.1 Picea mariana
AAGACAGAAAGGAAGGGGGGTTCTGGAATCGCTTGAACGTCGTTGATCTAGGTACTTTAATCCTGACCGCTCGAGAGATGCGCACCCAATTCCGGACCCCCCCCTTCGCTTAAAGATAGAATGACAAGGGGGCTCTGGAATTGAATCCCGACCATAGATCTGAGAGCACAGATACTGAACGTCTATATTTTCTCGCCGCATATCCAACGATGTAGATGAATTTAAACAAGATCGGAGTGCTACTAAGGCATGACGCAGTGAGACTGCCAGAAACCATTGATGACGTCTGCTAGAGAAGTCGAAGAGACCACTGTGTAATTGCCAGAGGAGATGAAGAGTCTCCAAGCTTCGTCTGGTGAAGGAAGACTATTCTTAGAAGGGATTGATAGATGGATGGGCATTGAGGCCTGTAACTAAAACAAAGAAAGTGAATTCCATTGTCACAGAGAAGACGAAGAGTCTCAAACTGCCAGAAAGGATGAGGAATCTCAGTATAACATACAATGATGCTGGACACGTGGGGAAAACCACCAGAGAAGATGAAGAGTCACGATGATGATCAGATAGAGCACACGATAGGTGGAGGATAACGAAGCAGAGTCTGCATGCAGAGGCATGGCAAACATTGCATGCACAAGGTGCACAGAAGCTATAAATACATGGTACAAAGAAGAGATTGGGTTGTTGTTGCTGTTGGAGTTTGCTGTGATTGTAGGTGGTGAAGGTGATTCATGTGTGAAGAAGAAGGAGAATGCAACAACTAAATTGAATAGAAGAGGATCTGTTCAATTAATGGGTATGGCGTATCGAGCTTAAAAGGCATAAGAACAGACAGCGCAAGTGAGGTGTGCAAGAAGGCAATGAGGCAGACAGAGTAACGAAATGCAGCAGAACAGTGACGAGTCTAGTAAGCCATTGTTGAACATTATATCAGTGTAATAAGTTTGAGTAACAAAGAAATAATATTTCAGGGTGGTTGGGAGGTTCTCGGGAGGACTGTTGTCCTCAGTGGTTCAAGTGAGTGCTTGAACACAGGGAGTTGTAGCTTTCATCTAGTTGCAACCAGAGAAACCAGGGTAGCAGGGTGGTGCAAGGGATAACTCGTGTTCTCTGTTATACAGGTTGGTACCTGTATGATTGGAAGTTGGTGCTTCCATCCAGTTGGTGCTGGAAACACTCAGGGAGTTGGTGCTTCCTTCTAGTTGGTGATAGAGAAACCAGGGATATGGTGCTTCCTTCTAGTGGGTGCTAGAGAAAACATAGAGTTGGTGCTCTCAGCAAGTTGCAGCTTGCAAAACAGAGGTTGTAGCCTCATTATGAGTTGGTGCTCATATGTATGATAATGTAAAGAATGTAATTATTACTTATCATATAAAGAAAAAGAGGTTTTTACCCTGTATGGGTTTCCTTGGAAAATATCTGTCTCTGTGTTTCTCATATATGTGACTGATTCTAAATGTGCCTGTGTTTCTTTCTCTGCATTATTGTGATCATCATTCAGTGTTTCTGCAAAGAGTTTTAAAAGAAGCATAATTGTTTAAGCTCAGTAACAACTGATTCACCCCCCCGCCCCTCTCAGTTGTCCAATAGGAGGTTCTTTGTGGTTTCATGCTAGGAGGGCGTGATAGAGCACTGATGTGTCTGAATACCAGTGCACAGAAGAACTTCTAAACTCTGTGGATTCAGATAAAGACATGCCAGGTGGGCACATAGCTGAATTCATCAACTGAGGAGGAAGACCTCAAGGTTGTTGAATACCTTGGAGGCAAGGCTGTGTATGAGAAAACAAAGTTGAAGACAGAATCTCTGAGTGAGTTCTGTGAAGCTCTGCCAGGAGGGCATTGAGCAGGTGCAAGGGGTGCATAGAAGATAGAGACTCTGTTGGGAGTTCTGTAAATCTCTGCCAAGTGGGCATTGAGCATATGTGTAGTGATGCATTGAGAAGAAATCTGTTGTGAGTTCAAGGAGAAACATAATCACTGAGGATTTTGAGAGCTCTGCCAAGTGGGAATTGAGTAGGCACATAAGGTGGATAGGAGAGGATACTCTGCTAGGTGGGCATTAAGACAGTGTGCAGACAGGCACAAGAAGAGAAATCTGTTGAGTTCTGTATTTTGGAAAAAGAATCCAAGGAGAAGGATCTTAGCAAAGTTGTTAAACACCCTGAAGGGCTCAGCAAGGGGTTGCTTGAGGGAAGGATAGCTAGGAAGGCATCCAAATTCTCCATCTGAGGGAGAAAGAAGAAGGATTTATTTCCTTAAGGGGTCTGAGTATTTGGAGAAGCTCAGAAGAGATATCACTTTAGTGTGCGAAGACTCTGCAGGAGTGCATACGTCAAAATCATTTGAGGATTCAAGAGAAGAAGTTCAGGAGGAATAGAGTTGTGAAGTACTCAGAGGGAAGACAAAATTCAAAGCCTCTAGTCTTGGAGAAAATCTTCCAAGCATCGGAAGAAAGCGCTAAAGTTTAGAAGGGAGCACAACTATCGTTGGGTGAGACGATAGATTCTGGACCGTTGAAGTTTCTATGTCCAGGGAGTAGCAGAAGGAGCACACCAAAAGAGGAGATCATGAGACGTCGGATCTCTCTCAGATACCCGACAACTATTGGATTGGGTGAAGACGTGCAGAGTTTAGTCTCTGGAGTGTGCATAGAAGATCGGTGGAACGGACGGTGGAGACACTTCATCAATAATTTTTGAAACCCCATCAGTTGTTGGATTGGACAGAAGTTGCTCAAGGTTTAACCCCTCGTAAGCAAAGGAGATAAGTCCTGACGAGAGGTGTGGCCATCGGGATTTTGGCATTCATGAAATCGGGAATCATGATGACAGGAGATCAAAAATATCCATGGTGAAAATATCAAAATCAATATGGGCCATAAATCTATTGAGACACGTGGTAGAAATCGAGAACTTGTCGGTCACCGGGGCTTTGAGTTGACAGAGAAATTGTGTCATCGAGGCATCACAAGTCGTGAAATCCCAATACAAATCAGAACCGTCCATATGATTGGACACGTGGCAGGAATCGAGAACCATCAGCATATTGGAGGTTTGGAGACCAAGAGTCTGAGACCCTTTGAGTCCCGAAACAATGAAAGGATCACAACTGTGGATCTTAGGAAGGACACGTGTCACGTGATCATCCAAATCAGAGAATCGGTCATCGGAACTCACATAAGTGGGTGTTTTGGCTTTGAAGTTGACAAATATCGAGGTTTGATTTGAACCGTCCATCCATTTGGGACGTGTGTCGAAAATCCAAAGAAGACGGGATTCGACGTTTCGTGAATCCTGAGGACAAGAAGCACAGGCATTTCGAAATTGTGAAGTCTGAAATCCTGAAAGGAGGAAAGCTCCGCTATGAGGCCCAGCTGATGTCATCTCGTCATAACAAGGGATCGAGAATCTCCACAGTGAAAACTTCGAAGTAGACTTGAGTCGTCCATCGGTTGGGATGCGTGGAAGAAATCAAAGCATTCGGGAAATTTTCCGAAAGGAAAAGTCATCTATCGGGAAATCGAGATTCGAGAGATTGAGAGTCTTGAAGACAAATACATTTCATCATTTGAAACCTCAAAGTCCCGAGGGAGATCCAGAGCCATTGGTTTAGTAGACGATCACAGCCGTTGATTGGGTTTACGACAGAAGGTGTTCTCAGTGACGTCATATTGAGATTCGAAGAATCGGGGGTCCCGTGGATAAGAGGTCCATGCATTTCAGCATTTGAAAGCCCGAAACCCCGAGAAGAGATAAGGCTGTGGTCTTATGAGAACTGGTCACATGGACTAGGGCATAGCTAGGAGGGGCTAAGGAGAGAAAATCCATATCGGGAAATCGAAAAATCAGAGATCGGGGATTCAAGAGGACAGAGAACTCTTGACATCGGGGATTATGAAACCTCGAACCCCAAAAGCATATCTTTCCTATTGAGGAAGAGGCAACGGTTAGAATGCAGAAGACTGTGAGGCAAAAGAGTAGGGCCTATGGATCGGGTTTGTAACAGAGATTCCACTAAGGAATCAAAGAGTCACTCTGGCTCAAAAGGGGAATTAGAATGATCCTTTTGACCAGGAGGTCGGGTGCAGAGACCCTGCGAGGTAGGCGTACTGCGCAAGTTTGGTATCAGATCCTAATTTTTGTCTGTGTATTTCAGACGAGGGAGGCATAAGAGGTAAAGAGCACTCTGATACACTACATCAACTGGTATCAGAGCACAGATTCTGTCTGTACATTTCAGGGATAGAAGGAGGCAAAGGAGAAAGACAGAGTGTTGGAGACTCTATGATGATTGCTTGCAGGTACACAACAATCAAGAAGACAGTCAGCAGGACTGTAGGATGAAGCTGGGAACACTCGGGGTACGGAGTAACAGCAGCAAGTTTGCTAGGAGAGCAGACAGAGACAACAACATGGCTACCGAAGGCCATAAGTATGCTAGAAGGAAAAACTCAGATCTGTGGAGCCAAGAAGATATAGATGAAGAGCTCGCTGATATAAAGAAAGAAATAGAAAAGCTTGCATTGCGAATGCAGCAGAAAGCCAAACCACGGTGGGTGTATGAATGGCCCATGAAGAAGCCAAAGGTAAAATGGCCAGTCAAGGAGATGATGGATAGAAGACAGCATAGGTTTTTGAGAGGATGGTTGAGACATGCTGAAAACATCGACAGACCTGAAGAAGAAATGGTTCAGATATGTGAACCAGAGACTGGGAGAATTCTCGGTGAAGAGAATAAAATGGGATCAACTGAAGATCTCAAGAACTGCCAGGAGGGTAGAGAGGAAATTCCAGTTTTCCAAGTGGGCAACGAGTTGATATTGTTGCAGGATCTCATAGACTGTCATGAGGACAGCCAAGGAATTTTACATTGCCTGCTGGGCAATGAAATGAGGTCGCTGCGGGATCTTGAAGACTGCCAGGAGGGTAGTGGAAACATCTCAAATTGCTAGGTGGGTAGATATGAGCATTCGAGACTATCTGAAAGTATCATGAACTTGGAGGTGAGTTCAATTCAGTAAGGAGTGCTGATGAAGATGAGATCAATTGATCTCATAATCTTCCAAGAGGGTAGTGAACAGATCCCATATTTCCAGGTGGGCAGGGATAAGCAAGTGAGTTTAGATCAGCCCAAGGATCTGACAGAGAAGATGAGCTCAGAGATGGGGTTGGATCAGTAGATGCAGCTGACAAAGGAGGAAGATTCATGTGGTTTTCCAAGCCATGTGAATGAATATGATGACAAATTAAAAACTTGCACCATCCAAGAGGAAGATCAGATGAATCTTCTAATGATTGGAGTAATTGAATTATTCCTACCATTTTCCCAAGTGGAGGCAAAAGTCTACGTTGCGGTTGATAAGGCAACAATGTCAGAAGAAGGACAACTAGCTGAGACTATCAGGGAAGAAGGATTGGAGCAGATATTTGAGGCTGCCCAAGTAGGAGAGGAAAATGAGCATTCTGAGGAATGGCTCAACATATTTATCTAGGAAGCTGAGGAAAATGTAGTAGAAGAATTAGGAGAGAATGATGAGCATTCTGAGGAATGGCTGAATATTTTCAGCCAGGAAGCTGAAGGGACTGCAACGTGGGAGTTTGCAGAAGAAGAAGGAGAAGAAGAGGCAGACAACATTTTCTTTACTAATCTGTGGGAATAGATAGAAGCTCTGGAGAGAAGGGTGAAAGTGCAGGGCATGCACATCCAATAGGTGAAGTTGGAAACCAATGAAGAAGGCATGGGAGATCACAGTGATCTGCCCATTTGCAGAAAATTTTTGTAGCTGAGGAGATTTCATGAACAGGGCCAGCTATTGGAGCAACTGGATGAGGTGATTGACATGATCAGAGAGTTGATGATCTGGTTAGAATAAATTGTCAGCAAGGAGAGAATGAGAATAAGGAAGGAAGCAGTAGAAGCAACACAGAAGCAACAACAACAGCAAGGAGATGGAGCAAATGAACAGCTCCAGAAATTTGTTTGGGATCCAGGAGGATTCCAACAGCTGAGATGGGAAGCTTAGGAGTAGGAGCTCATGAATTTTTCAGCTGAGGAGTATGATGCAGGATCATCTCTCCACATCATCTGGCCATCCAGCCAACCATGTTAGCGTGCACATTCAAGGCTGAAGAGAGGCGCAGCTCTCATATTCAATTTTGTAATTGAATGTAAATTAAATGTCTAGGCTATTGAGCCATAGAGCCATGCCTTTGTGTAGGCATTAGAGTAGGTAGGCCTTTAATGTTTGTAAGGATGAGATCTAGATCCGATGCTGGACTAGACATCCCATTCAATGTAATTGAATAGGGTACGTAGATTTGGAGGGAAGAGCTCAAAGATCCCCCTCAGGTAAAAGAGATCAGTATCTCATTTTGGTGATAGCTAAAAAAGAAGAGTTAGTGGAGTGAGGATCTATGAGTAGAGAGCAGAATAGAAACAGCTGAGACCTTGTTATAGTCCATGCTCAGGAACACCTTTGTAAAGAGGCATTTTTATTAATACAAACAGAAGCAGTTTTTCCTGCATGTATTTATGTGTTATGTGGATGTCTTGGTGTGTTCTATTTTATGCTGTGAATTTATGTTGTAGATGTATGATAGGCATTTGTAGGAGTGTGTTTGATTTTTAGGCTAGAGTTTCTTTGTGGTTTCATGCCAAGAGGGTGTGACAAAGCACTGCGGTCTCTGAATACCAGTACACAAAAGCACTTCTGAACTCTGCGGATTCAGACAAAGACGTGCTAGGTGGGCACACAGCTAAATTCATCATCTCAGGAGGAAAAAATCAAGGTTGCTGAATGCCTTGGAGGCAAGGCTGTGTATGAGAAAACATAGTTGCAGATAGAATCTCTGAGTGAGTTCTGTGAAGCTCTGCCAGGAGGGCATTGAGTAGGTGTAAGGGGTGCACAAAATATAGAGACTCTGCTGGGAGTTCTGTGAAGCTCTACCAAGTGGGCATTGAGCATATGCGTAGTGATGCATTGAGAAGAAATCTGTTGTGAGTTCAAGGAGAAGTAGAATCACTGAAGATTCTGAGAGCTCTTCCAAGTGGGCATTGAGTAGGCACATAAGGTGGATAGGAGAGGATACTCTGCCAGGTGGGCATTGAGACAGTATGCAGACAAGCACAAGAAGAGAACTCTATTGAGTTCTGTATTTTGGAAAAAGAATCCAAGGAGAAGGATCTTAGCAGAGTTGTTGAAAACCCTAAAGGGCTCAGCAAGGGGTTGATTGAGGGAAGGATAGCCAGGAAGGCATCCAAATTCTCCATCTGAGGGAGAAAGAAGAAGGATTTATTTCCTTAAGGGGTCTGAGTATTTGGAAAATCTTAGAAGAGATAGCACTTTAGTGCACGAAGACTATGCAGGAGCACAGACATTAAAATCCTTTGAGAATTCGAGAAAAGAAGTTCAGGAGGAATAGAGTTGTGGAGTACTCAGAGGGAAGACAAAAGTTGAAGCCTCTAGTCTTGGAGAAAATCTTCCAAGCATCGGGAGAAAGCGCTAAATCTCAGAAGGGAGCACAACTATTGTTGGGTGAGCCGATATATTTTGGACCGTTGAAGTTTCTATGTCCAGGGAGTAGCAGAAGGAGTGCACCGAAAGAGGAGATTGTGAGTCATCAGATCTCTCTTAGATACCCGTCAACCGTTGGATAGGGTGAAGATGCACAGAGTTTAGTCTCAGGAGTGTGGGTAAAACATCGATGGAACATATGGTGGAGACACTTCATCAAGAAGTGCCGAAACCCCATCATCTGTTGGATTGGATAGAAGTTGCTCGAGGTTTAACCCCTCATAAGGAAAGGAGAAAAGTCATGACGAGAGGCATGGCCATCGGGATTTTGGCATTCGTGAAATTGGGAATCACGATGACAGGAGATCAAAAATATCCATGGTGAAAATCCCAGAATCAATCTGGGTCGTCCATCTATTGAGACATGTGGTGGAAATCGAGAACCTGTCGGCCACCGGGGCTTTGAGTTGACAGAGAAATTGTGTCATCGGGGCATCGTAAGTCGCAAAATCCCGATACAAATAAGAACTGTCCATCCGATTGGACACGTGGCATGAATTGAGAACCATTGGCATATTGGAGGTTTGGAGACCAAGAGTCTGAGACCCTTTGAGTCCCGAAACAGTGAAAGGATCACAGCCATGGATCTTAGGAAGGACACGTGTCACGTGATCATCCAAATCAGAGAATTGGTCATCAGGACTCACATAAGTGGGTGTTTTGGATTTGCAGTTGGCAAAGCCCAAGATTTGATCTGAACCATCCATCCATTTGAGACACGTGTCGAAAATCTGAAGAAGACGGGATTCGACGTTTCGCGAATCCTGAGGACAAGAAGCACGAGCATTTTGGAATTGCAAAGTCCGAAATCCCGAAAGGAGGAAAGATCTGCTATGGGGCCTAGCTGACGTCATCTCATCATAATGAGGGATTGGGAATCTCCATGGTGAAAACCCTGAAGTGGACTTGAGCCATCCATCAGTTGGGATGCGTGGCAGAAATTAAAGCATTCAGAAAATTTCCTGAAAGGAAAAGTCATCTATCAGGAAATCGAGATTCAAGAGATCAAGAGTCTTGAAGACAAATACATTTTGGCATTTGAAACCCCAAAGTCCCGAGGGAGATCCAGAGTCGTTGGTTTAGTAGATGATTACAGCCGTTGATTGGGTTTACGATGGAAGGGGTTCTCAGTGACTTCATATCGGGATTCGAAGAATCAAGGGTCCCATGGACAAGAGGACCATGCATTTCGGCATTTGAAAGATCGAAACCCTAAGAAGAGATAAGGTTGTGATCTTATGAGAACTGGTCACATGGACTAGGGCATAGCCATGAGGGGCTAAGGTGAGAAAAGCCATATCGGGAAATCGACAAATCAGATATCGGGGATTCAAGAGGACAGAGAACTCTTGACATCATGGATCGGGAAACCTTGAACCCTGAAATCATATCTTTCCTATTGAGGAAGAGGCAGTGGTCGGAATGCAAAAGACCATGAGGCAAAAGAGCAGGACCTGTGGATCGGGTTTGTAATAGAGATTCCACTAAGGAATCAAAGAGTCACTCTGGCTCAAAAGGGGAATTAGAATGATCCTTTTGACTAGGAGGTCAGGCGCAGAGACCCTGCAGGGTAGGCGTACTATGTCAGGGGGTAACCCCCCTCTACACTCCCCTGCGTGGAAGAGTGTACATTCTTCTAGGGTGTAAAGTTTTCATGGGGTATAAACACGGTTGAAAACAAAGACCTCTGAATCTAGAAGATAATTAGGCTCCACAACCAACAGATTTGACTATGGTTTTGTTTCTCTAAGTGTTCTACAGGAGTTCCAGAGCTCTGTTGGGTAGGGCCCACTCAAGGGGAGGTGACAAGAAAGATTATTTTTTTATTTACATTGTTTATTTCTATTTGTAAGTTTATTTATATTCCCATAGAACAAATTATTTTCTTTCTACCAAGTTTTTTATTATTATCACTTTTACTTACAATAGTACCTTTGATTTAATGCATTTTTATGATTTCTCTCATTCTCTTAAATTGAAAATGATAGTCATGCTTTGGAATGTGGACCTTGTGAATATATATAAACATGATGGTTAATATTATGATTGCTTCATTATTATGAGATATGTACAACAATTATTAATTCCAAGGAATCTTCTCATTCTATGAACCTTTATTTCACTATAAAATGATCCTACTCTTAGCTAACTTCTAGCGAATTGTAAGAAGATACGGGGGATAAAACCTTTACCTTAAGCTATGTAGAGTAAAGTATAATGAGCTATGCATAGTTTATCATTCATCTTACTACAACATAATTTGTATTTTTGAATACATTAGACTTCTATAGTTTTTCATATACATTGCACAACACCTCATAAGATTGTGTGATCCTTGGTTAACAATTTGAAGTGAGATATGGAGTTCATAATCTATTATTGTTCATTTGTATCCCAACGATTTTTGGCACCATTGTTGTGGAGGTTGCTAAAAATTGCATTAGGATAATATGAAAAAAAAATCTTTTAAAATAAATAGCACATATATTAGATTCATAAATAGGTCACATGCATCAATGAAGAGAAACGTTTGGACGCTTTCTACCCAAAACTCATATTTATGGTGAAAATCAAGTAGGAACTAGTGACCAAGAAAAATAACAAGAAGATTTTTTAAGGAAACCTACCTATAAAGAAAATATAGCAGACATCCAACACATTATTGATGAGTTTGTTGAAGGATTTGAGGAAGGAGAGCAATTTGTTGTAGGAATTTTATAAATCCTTTTCACTCTGAGATAACAATTGAATATAGAGAAGAATCATCACCCATGAATATCATGGTATCATAGAGTGAATATCAACCTGATGTTTTTCAATTTTCATTTCAAAAAACTGAAGAGGGAACAAGAATGAATAACATAAATCCTTCTATTCTTCCCTATTTCCATCCTTTGACTACTAAATACCCAGGTACATTTCTCTTTGAATTTGAAGTTCTCTATAGAACTTACAATTAGATAATAGATGTCAAAAAGTTGAGAATATTTCCATCCACACCAAAGGAAGTGGAATTAAGGCGGTTCACGAGTTTGGATGGAAGCAATATTAATAATTGGGATCAAACAAAACAAAATTTCATCGACAACTACAAATATTACTACTAATCCCAAGACACCAATGATAATATATTTTGAATGGTACAAGGAGAAAATTGGAATCATTAAAGGATTATGAAGATAGGTTTTAGACTAGCTACACGAATGCTAACACCTAAATAATGGATCTAGAATCCCTCAAATTAGTACTTCTAGGAGGTGTGAGAGAGGAGTTTATGGAAAACTTGAACCTCCTTGAAAATGGTGATATATTTCATCTATCATATGAGAAGATAAATAATTTTTTCAAGAACCACTCTAAGGATGGAAGAAAAAATAACAGATATTGTGGATGTGTTGTTGCACATTCCTTAATGGAAGCAACAACAAATCTCACAAAATCTGAAATTGGGACCTTACTAGAGGACATAAATACTAATATACTACATTCACTGGCTATCCAATTAGATAATATGCAGATCAAAGGAAAATAGGAGACTGAAAAGGCTCTAGATGGTTTTTTCTCTAAATGTACAAGAAAACATACCAGGAACGAGTATCCATTAAAATTAATATAAGTTTGTGGAAAATATAAGGAAAATCATCAAACAACCATTGTCCATCCATGCCTAGATTAAAATCTATGCACCAAGGAGAAAAGGAGAATATGGAGAAATTATGATTCATCAATCAAAGAAGGAAAGGACCACCAAGAAAATTCCAACAATGTATGTCTTATTCACATCCTCCACATTTCAATACTCCTTATAATAGTCAAATATATACTCCTCATATAGCCTAGTACCCGCCTAGTTAGTCAAATTAGCAAGTGAAAAATCAAATACCACAACAATGTAGTCTCCTCCTCAACCTCAACCTTTTCCATTTCATATTTCATATTAGTCTCAAGGCTAGTGACCTAACTCTCCATGGTCTTGGAGACCTCAAGGCCAACAACAAGCGGCCTTGTTTCCACCTCATACACAAAACACTACATAGCATGCTCCTAAATAAGCATAAAGGCCTACTCAACCAACACCAAAACCCAACAATATATAGGTCCAACTAGTCTATAATAACAAGATGAAAAACTATCCAATGTAATCAGTAAATTTATTGGAATTTTAAATGAGTTAAATCTTCGATCAGGAAAAATGGTGGTATCCCCTTTGTGTCCTCTCATCACTAAACCAATAGAATATATACCTCCTAAAGAATAAAAAATTCAAGACAAAAATGAGTAGTTCTCTCAGTAGAAAACCTCACCTTATACATAGAGATTAAAACAAAAGAAAACATACACTCAATCTAAAAATCAACTTCTAAGAGAATTGAAAAACTTGTGTAAAAATACCTCTTCTACAAGCTAAATATAGTTAGCAAATTGATGAGAACCCTCCAAAATTCTCATTTTTTAGAGATCACATTTAGTGGCTACTTTTACCCCTGTTTCAAAAAGTGGTGATACTAGTAGCACCCATTTTTTAATTTTTAATGTATGTGTGTGTGTTTTTAAAAGAAATTGTACATGTCATTTTTTTATCATATATATATATATATATATATATATATATATATATATATATATATATATAATTTTGTTTTTTTTAAATCCATATCATGGATGATTTTAGGGAATAAATTTCGCTCATGGGATAATTTTCCATGGTTTTTCCCAAAAAATAATTCGCTTGAATTCTATAGGATACAATCATTTTACCTTAAAAATCGCCAAAATTTTATACAAACTATATAAAATCCTTAGAAATTTGAATATTTTTACAAAAATATCGCCAAACATTTATAATTGGCATATGAAGGATTAGTAAGATTCGCCAAGGTTTCTACATTTTAAAATAAATTTCTATCCTTAAAATCATCCTTTATCCATATTACATTGTAATATGGTATACCATATTGAGAAGCTAGATGTTGGGATTTGTGATTGAACCATAGCCTTGTGGTTGAGTCATTCTCTTACCAAAAAAATGAAGGTTACTCACACTCATATGAATGAAAGAAATCAAAGTTGTTCCCACGAAAAAAGTTGTAATGCTTTGTTAGAATGGTAGATCAAAACAATGGAGCACTTGTTTAGACAAAGACACTTACACCTATTCAATTAAAGGTAACTCACCCTATTCAAATGAAGGTACATGATACCATATAAATGAAGAGAAATGAAAATGTTTAACTTGAAGGGTAGTTCACACCAAATAAAGTTAGTGTGATCACAATGTTTTGAAATGAAGGGTGATCACAATACTCTAGGTGATAGACTCGGTCGAAATATTAAAGGGTGATATGGAATGAACTATTGATATGATCCTACAAGGTTGAGCGTGATTTGTTGCAATATCTTGCAACTGTGCTTTTTCAAGGACATGATAGACTTGGTGGAAAAATAGAATGCATGGGATTTGAATATAGTAAGGATGTTCTAGTCTGAGCTTGTGGTGATCTGGGACTGATACCTATTTGTGTGTTGATGTGAAGAACTTGTTGTAGGGCTGAGGTGATTAGTATCCATTGAATATGTCATGTCCATGATCTGATGTGTTGCTCCTAGAGTGAAAATGATGCAGCACGCACTCGCAAGCATGCCCGCTCACAGGATCTTCTCTCTTCTACAGCTCGAAGAACTCTAAGGCTCTTCCAATTCCCTATCGGGAATTCTGCACCCACAGAAATCTCCACGGGATCTCCTCTTTACACTCTGGAGATCGGACTTCATGACTTCGTGAATCCAAAGGTCGAGCGTAGGTTCCATGAATCCCCGAAACCTGATACAAGTCAATGCTAACCTTTTCCCTCTCCTATTGGGACTTCTTCTATCGCGATTTCGCCACTTGCGATACCAAGCAACTAGCTTTACCAACTCCCGAACCCCAATACGCTGAACCTTCGATGCGCTCACGAGTTGACTATTCAACACCTTTACTCCATCGACATTTGGAGTTCGCAGGATCGAGAATTCTAGTGTATATATTTTGGCACTTCTCACTGCGAAACCCCGATGACTCGTGCCACCTGTCCACCACTCTGACCCTTGTGGCCCCACACTATCCTATTGGCTGTCGGGATATCGCGTATCGTAATATCATGATTCTTGATGTAGTGGTTACAGAATCACAACTCACGAAACCCCGATATAAGATTTCACGTGTGGATCCTACGACCCTTATGGCTCGGATCAATGGCTCTACCCCTCCTGAGATTTGAACTTCTCGGGAATACCTACAGTATCTCCCCTACACCTTCATGAGATCTAACGGCTTTCAAAAATTCATGTATTCTCCTCAGAGAATACCGTCCATCCATCCTTCCTTGGTGATTCCTGTGAAAAGACTATATGTTCCTCCATGGGACTCGTCCTCCTGCACGCAACTTGCAATGATTCTTGCAAATATTCAAGGCACAACTTCCCTGTGCTTTCCCTTGGTAATGACTCGAAGGTCCTATACCTCCTGAGATTTTATAAGGGACCTTTTGCATGCACTCCTTGCAGCGACCCTCAAACACGTCTAAGTGTTGAGATTCCTTCGACCCTATGCACACCTGCAGCAGTGGTCTTAAAACAATTCTCTCAGGTTCGCAACCCTGAACTTCTCCTCGCCTGTGCATTCCTTGCACAGCTCCTGTGCCCAACTGTACTTGTGGGTGAATGAGAACAAAGGCTAAACTACTTGAGCCTTCCATCAACGCACTCCTTGCAGACAACTTCGACTGTACTCCTTGCAGGAATTCTCTGGCTCAATTAGAGAAACAATTGAAACTCATTCCTTCTTCCTTTCAGATTCCGAACTCAACATGAAATCACATACACAGTATATAAGCAAATGTATAACAGGAAGCAAACATTCATGAGCACATCAACATCAATACATTGAGAACAGACACCAAACCATGAATTTGAATCAAATCTTCTTCTATTAATTCAAATATCTGTACATGGGTGTTCTTTCCCAGCTCTTTGCTTCCCCTTGCTCTTCCTTCCTATGATTTCAATTAATCCTACAGATGCACAATGAGGGTGTCTATATCCTGTTTCCCTCTTGCGGTCTACAACTGTCTAGTCTAGAATTAAAATTCTATCTACCTACATTAACTATATTAAATGTCTCTACCTACTAAGGACGAGAGCTAAAGGCTTAAGGTCCGTTTACATAATACAAGTGCATCTCTTCTTAAATGACTTCATTTAAGATGGCGCAACAATCTAAGGGAATTTCAAAATTTGTGCTGGAGTGTGTCCAGCTATCTCCTGCCTTTTGCGTTGGCTCGCTTGATGTAGGTGATGCTCCTGCATCATATTCCATTGCTTGAAACTTTTCATGGGATCCTATCCATGAACTCCTGCATGGTCCATCCATGCTTCTGTATTTCTGCTTCACTCTCCCAGCTGGCATATTCAACTGGATGGTTCTTCCACTTGACCAAATACTCATAGTATTCTTTCCTCCTGGTCCTCTTACTCACTTTCTTATCCAGTATGTGCTCCATCTACGGATTCTCTGCAACTGGCATCTGCTTCATCCACTAGATCACTGGCTGCTCAGTTCCAGTCTCTATCTCTTCAGCTCTGTACGGGTACAAATCAAAGATATTGAATACCGTAGATATTTCGATCCCATCGGGTAATTCAATCTCATAATCATTTACCCCAAATTTCCTCAAGACCTTGCATGGTCCGATTTTCTTCATTTTCAACTTATTATACGTTCCTCTCGGGAACCTTTCCTTCCTCAAATGTGCTAGAACTAGATCACCAACCTCAAATTGAAGTTGTCTCCTGTGCTAGTCTACTCTGCGTTTATATTCCTGGCTTGAATTTCACAATTGTTCCTTCACCTGGCGGTGAAGTTCTTTCATCGCCTCTGCGAAATCTTCTGTACTAGCGCTCCTAGTCACAATCTGTTCTAAATCTCTCAGTTCAAAAATTCCTCTCAGTTGCATGCCATAAACAATCTGAAATGGACTCTGTCCTGTACTTTTGTTCATTGAGTTGTTATATGCAAACTCTACCTATGGTAATATGTGGTCCCATTGGCTTTGGTGTTCTGTCACCAAGCTTCTTAGCAAGTCTCCCAGACTTCTGTTTACTACTTCTATCTATCCATCCATCTGAGGATGATAAGATGAAATAAATGACAATTTAGTTCCCAGCTTCTTCCATAAGGTCCTCCAAAAATGCCCTATGAACTTTGTGTCTCAATCTGAAACAATACTCCTTGGCAACCCATGAAGTTGAATGATCTCTTTGAAAAACAAGTTTGCAATGTGAGTTGTGTCACTGGTCTTCTGGCATGGAATGAAGTGTGCCATCTTGGAAAATCTATCCACCACCACAAATATTGAATCATAACCTCTTTGTGTTCTTGGAAACCCCAATACAAAATCCATGCTAATTGCATCCCACAGCCTTTCAGGTATGGGAAATGGATGATAAAACCCGGTATTCTACTTTCTCCCCTTCAAATGTTGGCAAATCCTGCATCTGTCCATGAATCCCTTGACATCTACTCGCATTCTCGGCCAAAAATATGCCTCATTCAGCTTCGCAAATGTCTTGTCGTGGCCAAAGTGCCTTTCCAATCCTCCACTGTGTTTTTCCTTCAACAGGTTCTCCCTCATGGAGCATTTCGGAATACACAGTTGATTGCCTCTGAACAACAATCCTTCCTGGATCATGTATTCTATCCATGGGCTTCTGTCTCTAAGAACTGGATTCTCAGTTGCTTCATATGCCTCCTGAAAATCTGGATCATCTCTGTACATGTCCCTGAGATCATCAAAACCCCATGTTTTGAATTTGAACCCCTGCAACAGCAAACACTTCCTGCTCTAAGCATCAACAACTTTGTTAGTAGTTCCAGAAATATGTTTAATTACAAAAGTGAAATTTTGCATGTATTCCACCCATTTTACATGTCTCTGATTCAACTTTTCCTATTGAGTCACAAACTACAGTGCATGGTTATCACTGTATAGAATAAATTCTTTTGGAATCAAATAATGCCTCCACTTATTCAATGCATGTATGATAGCGTAGAACTCCTTATCATATGTGGAGTACTTCAATTTCACTTCATTTAGCTTCTCGCTGAAATACGCTATCGGCTTGTCTTCTTGACTCAAGACTACCCCTATTGCAAATCCGCTTGCATCGCATTTCACTTGAAATGTTTTTCGAAAATCCGGCAACACCAGAACAGGTTGTTCTGTGATCTTCCTATTCAACAAATTGAAACGCTTTTCAACTTCTTCAGTCCAGTGAAAATATTTATGAATTTTCTTCATTGTATCCATCATTGTCATGCTAATTCCACTAAAATTCCTGATGAACTTCCGGTAGAAACTAGCTAACCCGTGAAAACTTATCACCTCAAAGATATTTCTCGGTGATGGCCAATTCTTGATCACTTCCACCTTATCTGGATCCATCCTCAACTCATTTTCTGAAATAACAAACCCCAAGTAGATGAGTTCTGTCTTCATGAATGAGGACTTCTTCATATTTATCAATAGCTTCTCCTGCTACAATTTCTGCATCACTGTAGCTAAATGCTCCAGATGCTCCACCACTGTCTTACTATAAACCAATATGTCATCTAAATACACAATGAAAAATTTTCCGATGAACTCCCTCAGGACTTCATTCATCAACCTCATGAAGGTACTCAGCGCATTTGTTAAGCCAAACAACATAACAATCCATTCATACAAAACCTTATTTGTCTTGAAGGCTGTCTTCCATTCAT
Source organism: Picea mariana (assembly GCA_032191745.1). Classification (NCBI taxonomy): domain Eukaryota; kingdom Viridiplantae; phylum Streptophyta; class Pinopsida; order Pinales; family Pinaceae; genus Picea; species Picea mariana. Next base: position 246,377 of record JASDQU010105212.1, read on the forward strand.
CACCCTCTCTCATGCGAATCTGGTGATAACCGCTTTTCAAATCAATATTTGAAAAATATTTTTCTCCACTCAAGCAATCCATCAGATCATCCATCCTCGGTAATGGAAATCTGTACCTGATGGTTATATTATTAATCACCCTTGAATCAGTACACATCCTCCAACCTCCGTCTTTCTTTGGACTGAGTACTGTTGGAGCAACACATGGACTCAAGCTTTCCTTGACCAAACCTTTGTCCAACAAATCCTGGACTTGCCTCCTAACCTCTTCATTCTCTTGCAACGTCAGTCTGTACGCGGCTTTGTTTGTTAAACTGGCTCCTGGTATGAGATCAATGTGATGAATCACACTTCTTATTGGTGGCAACGAATGAGGTAATTCATCCACTACAATGTCAATGAACTGTTCCAGCAGTCCTGAACCTCTTCTGGTAAATCATCCACTCTTGTGCTAGTCAGAACAATTTTTGGTGTTCTAACCACAATGAACTGTGGATCCTCCTTCTTAACCTCTGTAAGAAATTCCTTGCCACTCATAAGAAGTACTATGTTTCTTACTTCCGACTTCACCTCCTTATCCTTGATTGGAAGCAACATGTGTGTCCTCCCATTCTTTTCCAGGGTGTATGTGTTCATTCGCCCATCATGAATCACATTCTTGTCATATTTCCATGGTCTACCCAGCAATAGATGACAAACATCCATGGGAATAACATCACACAAGATCTTATCATTATATCCTCCTATCTTGAATTCAACCAAGCATTGTTTAGTGACAGTTACCTGGTGTCCTTTCTATAGCCACAAAACTCTGTATGGGCTTGGATGATCAGTTATCTCTAGCTCCAACTTCTCTACCATCTCGGTTGAAATGAGATTGTCCGTGCTACCACTATCTACAATGACCTTGCATACCCTGTCCTTGGTCTTGTAAGCAGTCCTAAAAAGTCTAGTCCTTTGGACTGAACTCTCCACTTCCTCCTCTGGTGTAAAAAGACTTTTCGCATCATCAACGATCTTCCGCCTTCAACGTCTTCTACTTCAACATCTCGCCTCTATGCTTCGGTGATGTGGGTTTCTCCAATTTCTTTCTTTTTCTCTAGACACTCGTAAGACTTGTGCCCATTCTTTCCACATGTGAAGCATGTGATTACTCCACCTCTTCCTCTTCCTCTACCTCTAGTATGAGGAAAAGTGTTGTTGTCAGCATAATCTCCTCTCTACTCATTATGATGCCCTCTTTGTTCAACATATGGTCCTCTTTGTGAGGTTCCACCTCTCTCAAATTTACCCCGAGGTTTCTTCCATTCCTCCTTGGGCTTCTGATTTCTGTCCTGGGAAACTGATTTGCCTCTGGGCTGACTTTTGCCTCGGCCCCTCTGACTCTTCTTTTGGCTCAGCTTCTCCTTAGCTTTCAGAGCCATCTGATAAGCATCTTCTACTATCTGGATGATTACCATGCTCATCTCATCCTGGATATCATATCTTAGGCCATTCATATACCTGGTAACCTTTTCATCATCGCTCTCCCAATGACCTGCCCTGATGTTCAGTTTATAGAATTCCTTAGTGTATTCTTTCACTGTCATCAGCTTCTATCTTAGGTTATACATTATCCTGAACAGAGTAATTTGATAATCCCTGGGGATGAATTTCACCTTCATCTTCGTGATCATTCGATCCCAGCTCTTGATCTTCTACTTGCCCTTGCAGCGTCTATTAGCTTGTAGTTCATCCCACCATAATGTTGCATGTCCTTTCAGTCTTGTGACAACATGCTTGACTTTCTTGTCCTCTTTGACATCTTCATAGTCGAAGTATGTGTTGAGAGCTCTAATCCAGTCTAGAAGCTCCTCTGCATCCAAGTTTCCCTCGTAAAATGGAATGTCCATCTTTTCTCTTGCACCCATCCTGGAAATAGCTTTGATCAAACACTCATTTGATGCATCTTCAGCTGCAACTTCCTCTTCACGTTCAGCCTCAACTTCACTTTCAGAATCACTCAGATCCCTCGCACTGGCTGTGCATCTTTGCGCTATCTCCGTGTCTTCGAGTCTGGCTCAGAGATCACACATTTGTCTCTCTATGGCTGGATCTGCCATCTGCCTGCCTCTTCGTCACAACATTTCCCTATCCTCTAGATTGGGTGACTGTCTATCTCTCCTTGGTGGCATGGTGAATTATCTTCTCTGCTACAGAAAGCAAAGAACCTTTCTGTGCTCTGATACCAAACTAATGCAGCTCGTGCTCGCAAGCATGCCCGCTCACAGGATCTTCTCTCTTCTATGGCCCGAAGAACTCTAAGGCTCTTCCATTTCCCTATTGGGAATTTTGCATCCACAGAAATCTCCATGGGATCTCCTCTTTACACTCTGGAGATCGAACTTCGTGACTTCACGAATCCAAAGGTCGAGCGTAGGTTCCACGAATCCTTGAAACCTGATACAAGTCAATGCTGACCTTTTCCCTCTCATATTTGGACTTCTTCTATCATGATTTCACCACTCATGATACCAAACAACTAGCTTTACCGACTCCTGAACCCTGATACGCCAAACCTCTGACACGCTCGTGAGTTGACTATTCAACGCCTTTACTCCATCAACATTTCTAAGTTCGCAGGATCGCGAATTCTAGTGTATATATTTCGACACTTCTCGCTGCGAAACCCTGATGAATCATGCCACTTGTCCACCACTCTGACCCTTGTGGCCCCACACTATCCTATTGGCTGTCGGGATATCGTGTATCATAATATCGTGATTCCTAATGCAGTGGTTATGGAGTCACAACTCACGAAACCCTGATATATGATTTCACGTGTGGATCCTACGGCCCTTATGGCTCAGATCAACGGTTATGCCCCTCCTGAGCTTTGAACTTCTCGGGAATACCTGCAGTATCTCCCCTGCACCTTCGCGAGATCTAACAGCTTTCGAAAATTTGTGTATTCTCCTCAGAGAATACCACCCATCCGTCCTTCCTTGGTGATTCCTGTGAAAAGACTATATGTTCCTCCGCGGGACTTGTCCTCCTGCACGCAACTTGCGATGATTCTTGGAAATCTTCAAGGCACAACTTCCCTGTGCTTTCCCTTGGTGATGAATCGAAGGTCCTATACCTCCTGAGCTTTTATAAGGGACCTTTTGCACACACTCCTTGTGATGACCCTCAAACACGTCTAAGTGTTGAGATTCCTTCAACCATGTGCACACCTGCAGCAGCAGTCTTAAAACACTTCTCTCAGGTTCGCAACCCTGAACTTCTCCTAGCTTGTGCACTCCTTGCACGGCTCCTGTGCCCAACTATACTTGTGGGTGAATGAGAACAAAGGATAAACTACCTGAGCCTTCCGTCAATGCACTCCTTGCAGACAACTTAGACTGCACTCCTTGCAGGAATTCTCTGGCTCAATTATAGAAACAATTGAAACTCATTCCTTCTTCCTTTTAGATTCCGAACTCAACATGAAATCACATACACAACATATAAGGAAATGTATAACAGGAAGCTAACATTCATGAGCACATTAACATCAATACACAGAGAACAGACACCAAACTATGAATTTGAATCAAAGCTTCTTCTATTAATTCAAATATCTGTACATGGGTGTTCTTTCTCAGCTCTCTTCTTCCCCTTGCTCTTCCTTCCTATGATTTCAATTAATTCTACAGATGCACAATGAGGGTGTCTATATCCTGTTTCCCTCTTGTGCTCTACAACTATCTAGTCTAGAATTAAAATTCTATCTACCTGCATTAACTATCTTAAATGCCTCTACCTACTAAGGACGAGAGATAAAGGCTCAAGGTCCGTTTACATCATACAAGTGTGTCTCTTCTTAAATGACTTCATTTAAGATGGTGCAACAATCTAAGGGAATTTCAAAATTTGTGTTGGCTTGTGTCCAACTATCTCCTGCCTTCCGCACTGGCTCACTTGATGTAGGTGATACTCCTGCATCAACAAACAAGAAAACTCCAATGATTAATGTGCACAATGAATATGGAATGTGTTCTATGGTACAAATAAGCATTGGTGGTGGTCTGCATCCATGCTAGTGAAGTATACATATGAAGAGAATGTATATAGCCATGTTTGAGTTACATTGAAGGATGGAAAACTAGAGAAGGCACTTGAGGTGTAGTGTCATTGTGGACAATATCTAGCTAAGTAGACATAACAGTAGAATGCTAAGGCTTTGGTGTTGTTGTTTAAGAAAGAATGGTTGTTCATCAACCTATATAGGTATGTAGTTCTAACTAGAGAAACCATCTGAGGTGTAGTGTCTATGGGGACAATATCTAGCTGAGTAGACGTAGCAATAGAATGTTAATGTTGTGGTGTTGTTTAAGAAATAATGGTTGTACATCTACCTATATAGGTATGTATTTCTAACTAGAGAAGCCATATGAGGTGTGTAGTGTCGATGTGGACAATATCTGGCTGAATAGACATAGCAATAGAATGCTAAGGTTGTGGTGTTTTTTAAGAAAAAATGGTCGTAAATCTAACTCTATATATTGTTGGTCACTATAATTTCTTAATTAATTTCAAACAACCAAGTGAAACATAAATTATCAACCCAGGGAAGTCTTTTGTTTCAAAGATAGCCACGCACTGTATATGCTCAATTCCAAAAGCATTTAGTGTTGTAGTAAAGAAATCATTCTATCTATAC
>JASDQU010105212.1:251160-304891 GCA_032191745.1 Picea mariana
CGCACTGTATATGCTCAATTCCAAAAGCATTTAGTGTTGTAGTAAAGAAATCATTCTATCTATACTTGCTGAAGTGAACTGAAGTTCTGAATTAAATCACAGGAAAGAAATCTCCCTAATTGCAATTCCTTATAGTTAATTTAAGAATCCTAGATTACATTTTAAAGCATCATTGTAATGGGAAAGAACAACTATCTTGCAATCAGAGAACAGGACCCTTATTCTCAAACAGAGATTCAGTACCAACACTCTTTCATGAAAATAATAATGCAGAAACAATAAACTCTATCTAACAGAGAACAAAGCACTTAGTTCCTTTCTGTCTAAGCAGGAGCCTTGGGCCTTACTTCTGTTTAGCACACTTGTGAGATTGAAGTCTACAGAGAACAAGTCAATCTGATTCCTTTCTTTCTAAGCAGGGATCTCTAACCCAATTCTGATTAACATAGGGAAAAGTAAACATCAATTAGGATGTTTTGGTTCTTTCCTTTCTGAGTAGGAACCCTTAATCCAATCCCTGGCTAACACACTTACAGAGGTGAAAGGAAATCTACAGAAGACAAGGCATTACAGTCCCTTCCTGTCTGAGCAGGGACACTTCACCAAATCTCTGGCTAGCACACTTGCAGGTATAAAAGGAATTCTATAGAAGACAAGGTATTGCAGTCCCNGGACACTTAACCCAATCTCTGGCTAGCACGCTTGCAGGGATAAAAGGAAACAGATCTACTGAAGTCAAGATGGTTAGATTCCTTCCTATCTGAGCAGGAACCTTTTATCCAGACCTCTGTCTAACACAACTGAAGCAGAAATGAATTCTACAGAGGGTCTGATATTTTAATCCCTTTCTGTCTGTGCAGGAATATTTAATCAAACCTCTGCTAACATAAAACCATCACACAAGATTGCTGATAAAAAGAATTACAAGTTATATTCAATAACAAAACTGAGTCAGTAGTGTTTCAGCAACGCAAATCCCATTAAACAGTGTTTCAGCAATTAACAGTCAAACAAAATATAAACGGAAATCAAACAATCACACTTCTAACTAAGGGTTGAATCTTGTGAAGAAGGTGGGCCCTCCCTTCTCATAAGATTCCCCTAAAACGGGAAACTTAGAGACGAATTATCAAAGCAGTCTCCTATTCATCTGTTGAAATATCTCATTACAAATGGAAGGATCGAACACGTCCCGCTTCTCTGAAGTTCTTAATACATCAAAAGTTGGTCCCCTCGAATGGTGATTTCATTTGAATTTAAAGGAGAAATCCCATCGATACAATCATTACAAGGCAGATATGGATCCTACACTAAATCGGATCTTCTTTCTAAATCAGCATCGGGTGTCCTATTCTCATGCAACCGAATGCTAATACAGGAGCTGGCGAGGCATTGCTGTTACGGCTGGTGTAACAGCTTCTTCTCATAGCTGCTGATGTTGTTTCAGCATCGCAATTCACGGGATGTTTGGCCACGTGAATTGCGCCCTTTGACTGTGTCGGCCTTGACTGCTAACTGTCAGGGATCGTGTTACAGCATCGTGGCGGTCTCCACTGTGTCTCAGCATCTGCATTTCTGAACTGAGTGACAGATCCGTGTTTCAGCATATGCCTTCTCGAACCATGTAGTTGCTTCGTGTTTCGGCATATGCATCCTCGGACTGTGTAGCAGCTCCGTGTTTCAGCATGTGCATCCTCGGACTATGTAGCAGCTTCCGTGTTTCAGCATCAACTTTGGACAGTTCTGTGTTTCAGCATCGGTCTTGAATACTATTCTGCAGATATAGACACTTATGCACTTCTAATCAATGGTTAAGTCCAAAAGTAATGTAAAGTATTATGCAAAACAGATTAAGCATATAATAATGAGAAAGGACGTTGTATACCTTGGAATGATCAGGTGAGGTGATAATGTGAGTCTAAATACTAGTGATGAAGGGTATAATAATGACAAAAGGTGTAGGCAAAAAGGTGCATAGTGTGGTCCTAACATATATGTAGTTCTAAATCATTGGAAAAGTTAGCTAATAATGACATAAATATATAGTTGGCGAGGAATAATTTTTGAAGGAACTATTGTATACAAAAGTGTAGTGGTTGGGTGCTTGTTCTTGCGAATCCTACATTGTGAAAACATTATATGGTAAAAGTCTTGTAATTATCATTGTTGTAGCCAATGAGAGGAAAAGGGAAAACAATTATGGAACTAGGTATAATAGATAATATATGTATTTTGTTAATTGGTGTGTGGTAGAAAAAAAAATAAAAAATCATTGGGGAGGTTTCGGATTTAGAATGAGAATAGCAGAGTGATAGTGCATCTAGGTATAAGGATGAGAATGTATTATTTAGAGAGTTTGGAAGAGGGATAGTGAAACCATATGAGATGAGATGGATTGATGTGATGTAAAAGTGAGAGAGAAAGGTATTTATGTATTATGTTTTGTTCAGTCTTAACATTATAAGGAAGAGGTATTGCAAGAGGTGAGTTCATAGTTTTTGTCATCTTTATAGAGTTGATAAGTATTGCAATGAGCATGTTATAGAGAATTTCATTGTTTTTGATGGGGTAGAAGGATGAGAAGGTATAATTTGGAATGTGTAGAAGAGAGAAAGTGAAACCATATGAAATGGTTGGATGTGAGATACAACTAAGAGAGAAACATATTTATGTAGGATGTTTTGGTCATATCATTGCATGGAAAGGGTATTGCAATAAAGATGAGTTCATAGGCTTTGTTATCTTTAAAGAGTTGATAGGTATTTCAATGGACATCTTATAAATCATTTCATTGTTGTTCATATGATATGTTCAAGAGTAAATTAGAGTAATCAAGGGGAGATACATAACATTCAACATTCTCTTGAAACATCCCTATGACAAGGGTGACTCCACAATGTTTATTAATGAGAATATGCATTCCTTCCTATTGTACAAAGCCCCTATGATAAGGAGAGGGGTTAGGAGTGATGGAAAATGCAATTATTTTTGTTACAATTGTCAAGGATTATAGTGGCAAGTTGGTCTTTGATCTAACAATTATGAGTAAAAAGGAGACTTAGAGAGGGGAATCAATTTCATTCGTCATTATAAGTAATGAGGGATATTTTTCAATAGAGTTTGGAATAGAGACTATTTTTTGTTGGGGAGAAGTGTCCAAAGATTGGTGTACCCTAGGATCATCAAGGGATTTCTCATCTATGTACAAGGATTTGGATGTGAATTATTATTATAAGAATACGCATTTTGTAGTAGTGTCCTTTGGAACCTTATAATACTTGCACTAACATGTGGTATGAGAGGAGGGGTATAGATTATTGGGATTAGCCTCATGCATTGTTTAATAGGAAATAGGATTTGGACTAGGGATAGCAATAAGGTTAGGATTATGGAAATGAATGAAGTGAGGGATCTTTTCTAATTTATTTTCCACAATGAGGATATGGATAAAGACTTTGTATATGGGGGTTCTCTAAAATAGTTATACTTCTTTATAAAAAAACTACAAGTAAACCAAAATTATATTTAAAATACATCTTTAGGGTTCTTGATTTATAGTTGAAATTTGAGCTAGGTAAAGAGTGTACACTCGATGTACTATACAACCACCTACACATTAAATTTGACAAATAAATTAGACAATAAAAACACCACATGGAACTTGGCATATATGCAATATCTACACATTAAATTTGACAAATAACTTGACAATAACAAATAAATTAGACAATAAAAACACCACATGGAACTTGGCATATATATCAATATCTACATATTAAATTTAACAAATAACTTGATGATAAAAACACCTTGTGAAGGGTGGCCACAAATAATCTACTCATAAATGTCAAAAGGTTTATGAAAATCCGTCTTAGTAATGTACATTTTTGAAAATGAAGAGTTAGATTGTCAAAAGGCTTACAAAAATCCATCTTAGTGGTTGGAGAAAGAGTTCTTATATTATTATACTTAGATTCAACATTTTCATGCATTTCCCATAGCATAGTGGGAAAGTGAATTGTAGTATCCAACTAGCATATTTGGAAAGGAAATTGTAGAATACAACTAGGCGAGGGGGAGATGTAGGTTGTTGATGAAATGATTTATTATCATGCCAATATACGTTTGTGGTACCAACACATTTGTATATAGTTGGATATAGTTGCAATATAGTTGCATATAGTTGCATAAGTTTCGTTGTTGCATAAAGTTTCATATAGTTGCATAAGTTTCATTGTTGCATAAAGTTTCATATAGTTGCATATTGTCACTAAAAAACATGATATGTTGCATTGTTGCATATAGTTTCATATAGTTGCATAGTTGCATATAGTTTCAACATAGTTGCATATAGTTGCATATAGCTGCATATAGTTGCATATAGTTGCATATAGTTGAAATATAATTGCAATATAGTTGCATTGTTGCATAAAGTTTCATATAGTTGGATAAGTTGCATATTTTCATATAGTTGCATATAGTTACATAGTTGCATAAAGTTGCATATAGTTGCATAAGTTTCATTTTTTCATTCTCATACGCCTAGGGAGTATGAGAATTAATTGACACAAATATGCACACTACCAAATTCCATTAAGTGGATTCATGTAGAGATTAAAGATCCACTAGTGTTTAATGGCACAACTAATGCCACAAAGTTTATGGAACACACAAATTAACAAATCATGTTTGAATAGAGGGTATAAACATTGGATATCACTCTAGTATATATCCTTGAATGATTGTGGGAATTTCATTATGAACTTTGGACTCACGAGAAGATATAATAGGACTAGGAACCTACTAGACATAATGTTTGTATTGACCCATGTTCCCATCCACCGATATTGATAAGGACAAGATATTGATATGATCTGAAAGACTTTGAAAGTCCAAGTCATAGGGACTATGAGGGGATATATATAAGATTAGTGTAACTTAGTGGAATGTATAGGGCTATACGGGCTCGAACCTTAGACCTTCTTGGTAGAACAAATCAAATTTATTATTATCAAAATAATTTGAACTGTTCCAAGAACCTAACATGCGTTTTATCATATTTGGCTCTTTCCATGTCCATGTGGATTCCACTACCATTGCATTGGGAACATGTTGGCATAGCTAGGGGAACACATGCTACACCACCCCAGGTAATTTTCAAAAAAAAAAAAAAATTACACAATCATGAAAGGCAAAGGCTTGGTGATGGCGTATATGATACAAAATTTCAAGTATTATCTTCTCGACCAGTCCTTCAAGTTGTCCATTGATAATTTAGTGGTCAAGTATTTGGTTAACAATACAATGTTGGAAGGTTAATTCTATCGATGTTTGCTACTATTTTAGGAGTTTGATTTTGAAGTGGTGGTTAAACTAGATAAATAAAATGTGGGACCTAATCACCTCTCGAAAATCCACAATTGGAACAATGTTGGGATAGCTCATAAAGTGTTGAATGTAGATATATTTTGCATGGAAGCTGTAGTTATTGAATTCTTCACTAATATTCAAAACTTCAAATATAAATCTACATGCATTACAATAATATGGTGATAGTAAAGATTGATAGCTCATAATTAAGGATACAAATTATTAGTCAATCATACGGTACTTGCACACATTAGAAATGCATGGGATTCTTGACTACTATGTGTTGGATCATGAATGATAGGTGGTTCTCTAGGAATCCCATGATGGACATAGAAACATACATTATAGTGAGAAGACACAACTATCACAACATACATTACAATGAGACATGTTGGATGCAAGTATCATTCAATTCAAGGTTAGACTGCACTCTCCACTCCATTATTCATATTATTATCTTCATTCACTCCTATCAGTACATATTCTCCCTTTATCTTCTATCATTTGTTTACTTAGGGTTCATATGTGTGTGTGTATGGTTAAGATTTTGTACTCAAAATCTGATATAGTTGTATTGGTCAATGTAAGAATACAAAAAAAGGTTTTCCCCACAGTCTATGATTCAGACTTTGTTAAAAAAATTGATGCTTGTCTACCAAAAATAAAATCGTATCCTTTCATGAGGATTGTGAAATTTTACTAGTATAAAGCCTACTTTAAAAAACACATCAAAACCCTTACCTTTTCATTGTCCTTTTTCCATATCCATTAGCTCATACAACTTGATAAGAGTTGTCCACGAGATGCATTTCCATCACCAAGACCTACATGAATCATAAAAGACAAATTCTTTATATGAGTAAATAATTAATAAGAAACTAAACATGCATTTAGTTATGTAAAATACTATAGAAAAAATTAAGTGATCGTGTACCTTAATGAGCTTCTCTTTGTTTCGATAATAGGTTATTCTCTATTGAACAGGGTGAACCACGTCAAGGTGGAAGCTCATATGGCCCCTTCCCCCCTCACATTGCTCTCAATTCCCCATACCCAACAAATGATTTTCTTTATATAGAAAACATATAGACATTCATGCATAACTAGGATAGTCATCAAAACATATGAACATATAAACATCGATAAACATCCAAATACAAGTCATGAATTTATACATCTAATTTTTCTTTGATTTATGTTTTTTTACATTCATAAAATTAACAATTGGGGTATCATAATCATTCAAGGACATTGTATTTCCTGTGCCCCGTCCTTCTATTGTTTGTGTGTGCTCATGTACCATACTTCTGGTACATTGCTGAGAAGGGCATCGAGGCATCTATTCAGGGTCGTGAACTACAACAATGAAAATGATCATATCGATATGTTGAAATATAATTGAAATAACTAATTCATTATTTTGATTAACATTACACTATTTCTCTTTACCTGTCTGTGTAGCTATGACGGTGCATTAATTTCTTGTCCACTTGGTTCCTCTCGTAGTTCATCCTCCTGAGCTACATGCTCTTCAATTTTGAGAAGATAATATATAATTATAAGTTAGGAAATAAATATCTACAATCACAATAAATATTTATAATTCTGAAGCATACATACCGGAATGGGTACTCTGCTCTACACTATCATTGGACATGTGCACCCTTGTATGACATGGTGTCTACTGAATACCGCTAGATTCACTACTGCGGTAGCACTATTACTTGAAAACAAACATAAATACTTAGTTAAGGGTGATATAATAAAATATGAATAGACTTTACAAGCATGCTATTGTGGTTTCCTTATTCATTTGATTTACCTGCGTGGTTGGGGAGATAGGAGTCTGGCCCAATATGTTTCTATATTCAATCACACTTTTAAAACCATGCTTGTAACCAATATTTAGGTCGTCCTCGGTGGCAGCAGTGTCGAACATATTTAACTACAATGTATAACACCATTCATAATACCAATAACAAAAACATATATTTGTTCTCTATTGTTAAATAAATATTAACCACAGTTAATCATTTAAATCTTACTATTCAGGCTTTTAATTTTCCATAGCCACCCTGGCCTAATTTATGCTAGTCGTGTTTTTCCACTCTGGCCTTGGTTGCTTTGGAGCTATCTGGTAGCCTACATATGGAATTTTTGAAAAAAAATAGATATCAGAATTGTTACTTAAAACATGAAAGAAAAACATAAATGATCATATTTCATTGATAATATGACATGTGTTGTACCTTACTTGACCAGCTTGTGGATGTCTTTATTGTTTTTTAAACAATTTCTCCTTTGCATCCTCTATTAGTGCCTTCCACTCTTTCTCTAGAACCATGGGAGGGCACTCGTGTTTGAGGTCTAATTGCAATTTATCCCTATACTGAGCCCTAGTATATTTTAAATTCTCATCGGCTAACTTTGTAACCACTTTCTTCTTGAAAGTGTTGCCGAACAAGCTTACCTGTGGTCCATTAAATCATCTTTCTTTTTTCTATCTTGGCCATTCCACTGTGTGCAAATGGTGGGGCCAAACAAATCCAATGCTTTGTCATTTAAGTTTCTATAGAAAAAATTATTTCCTACAGAGATGTGTTATCCATTAATTTATAATAATATCAACAAATGTCCATTTCAATTTCATGAAAAAAATGAATCAATTAATTAACAATTACTTGCAATCTTCTGAATCTTGATCGGAACACATGCGTCATCCACTAGAAAGGTGACATCTAGTGATCCGGTGATTTTAATTCGTTCTTCTCCATGCAGAATAGTATCCTCTCCATCTACAATACGTTCCTCTCTGGAGTCATGTGGAGTCCTAGGCTCTAGCTCATCATGCTCTGGCATGTCATGCCAGTAAAAATCATTTCCCTCATCAATGGATTTGAGGGGATCCTCAGGAGGCTCAAAAAGCCTCACTTGCACTTTGCTATTTTGACTTTTTTTTGCATTGGACCATCACTTCTACCTATAACAGTTGCAGGATTGACAGGTTCCCCACGCACGGGGTTTAAAAACTCCTACAAATGGAAAAATTTACTTTATCAGATCATATACAAAATACAAAACAAAAAAACGGATATGAAATTGTCATAGTTGATAAAAATATGTGAAGATGCCACTTACCCCAAAATTAGTTATTTTATCTTCTAGCTCTATAATTCTTTCCCTGTCGTCATGTGTCAGGGGTCTTTTGCCAAGAAAACCTAGATATTCTATGTTATCCTTGTTCAAGGCCTTCATTACAGTTGTCATTGGGTCAGTCGAATAAAATATTCCATCCTCATTAATATCCTCGGTGGGAGCCCTCCCACGTTGACCATGCCACAATACATTGACAAATAAAATTAATGAGATGAACTTTAACATTTGAGAAATTTAGTTGTTATAGTCATAAGTTGTTACTGTATTTAACATTTACCTGGTGAGGCACAGCGGGTGCCTTTCCACGTTCACCCTGGACAAATGTAGTGGGTGATTTATGGACATGGTCACCCTGGACAGATGTTGACACAATAAATCAATCAACAAAAGTTATGAAATTCATCTGTAACATTAAAAAAATGAAATATTGAAGTAATATCAGAAAAACAATAACAAAATTTCATAAATTTAGTTGTTGTAGTCATAAGTTGTTACTGTATTTAACATTTACCCGGTGAGGCACAACGAGTGCCTTTCCATGGTCACCCTGGACAGGTGTAGCAGGTGATTTTCGGAAACGGTCACCATGTACAGAAGTTGACACAATAAATCAATGAACAAAAGTTATGAAATTCACCTATAACATTTAAAAAATGAAATATTGGAGTAATATCAGAAAAAAAATAATGAAATTTCATAAATTTAGTTGTTGTAGTCATAAGTTGTTATTGTATTTAACATTTACCTAGTGAGGCACAACGGGTGCCTTTCCACGATCACCCTGGACAAATGTAGCGGGTGATTTTATGCCATGGTCACCCTGGACAGATGTTGAGACAATAAATCAATCAATAAAAGTTATGAAATTCACCTGTAACATTAAAAAAATGAAATATTGCAGTAATATCATAAATAAAATAATGAAATTTCTAAAATTTAGTTGTAGTCATAAGTTGTTACTGTATTTAACATTTACCTGCTGAGGCATAGTGGGTGCTTTTCCACAGTCACCCTGGACAGATGTATCCTGTGATATCTCACGGTCACCCTGGATAGATGTTGACACAATAAATTAATCAACGAGAGTTATGAAAGTAATTGTAAGATTAAAAAAATGAAATATTGCAGTAATATCAAAAAATAAATAATGAAAACTGAAATATATGCAGTAAAAAATTGATCGATCAAAGGTTGAGTTGAATGGTATATAAGATATTTACCCCCATAGTCGCACCCCCTCCATCTATTCGATTTAAGTTGTAATCGATCAACAAATCTTCACCTAGAACTATTGTTTTTGTTGCACATACAAATATATGATTTCCTTCACGTCCCTCAAATATGAAATTTAGTTTCTTAGTTGTTGTCACTGGTCGTGTACTATTTATAAAGCCCATAATGTTTCTAGTAGCTTTTTCCCTTCCATCAATATACATAGTTGCCCCTTTATTTTGATTGTTATCTACTAGTTGTATATAATTTGCGGCAACTCCGTATTTCCGCATACTTTGTGTATATCAGATCAACATCTGCCAATGATTGTATTTGTATAATGGTCCAACATACTCCATCAATTCAGTTACAGTGCCATAGCTGACCTTTATGCCATCCATGGAAAATAACCCCAATCCATGTAAGGATGAAGGAGCAATGCGATACATCCTCCCACCGATGAAGAAATATGTGTCCACTTCAGGTAGCTCCTTAGGTGACCATCATTGCACTAGATGTTTATACCTCAAGGGAAACTCAATGTCACCTATGCTCTCAGCATCATAATTACATGACCCTCCATTGGCAATAAACAATTGCATGCGTATACAAAATCGTTTCCTTACCTTTTCAGATCTAGTTAATCTAGAACTGGTAGATCTAGTACAAGTAACAACACGTCTCACTTTCAACCTCTCTTAGTATATCTTGATCATCACTCGAGGAAGATAGATCCGACAGATACCTATTTGGTAGTACCTACACTCGTTAAAACAAGAAGATAAGTTATCGTGCCAATATACGTTTTTGGTGCCAACAAAGTTGCATATAGTTGCAATATAGTTGCATATAGTAGCATAAGTTGCATTATTGCATAAAGTTGCATATAGTTGCATATAGTTGCATAAGTTGCATATAGTTGCATAAGTTTCAGTGTTGCATAAAGTTGCATATAGTTGCATATAGTTGCATATAGTTGCATAAGTTGCATAAGTTGCATAGTTGCAATTAGTTGCATATAGTTGCATACAAAAGTGTTGCAATATAGTTGCATAAGTTGCATTGTTGCATAAAGTTGCATATAGTTGCATAGTTGCATATAGTTGGATAAGTTGCATATTTGCATATAGTTTCATATAGTTGCATAGTTGCATATAGTTTCATAAGTTGCACATAATTGCATAGTTGCATATAGTTGCATAAAGTTGCATATAGTCACTCAAAAACATGATAAGTTGCATTGTTGCATATAGTTGCCTAGTTGCATATAGCTGCATATAGTTTCATATTTGCATATAGTTGCATACAAAATTGTTTCAATATAGTTGCATATAGTTGCAATATAGTTGCATTGTTGCATAAGTTGCATTGTTGCATAAAGTTGCATATAGTTGCATAGTTGCATATAGTTGCATAGTTGCATATAGTTGGATAAGTTTCATATTTGCATATAGTTGCATATAGTTGCATAGCTACATGTAGTTGCATATAGTTGCAATATAGTTGCATAAGTTGCATAAGTTTCATTTTTGCATAAAGTTGCTTATAGTTCCATATAGTTGCATAGTTGCATATAGTTCCATATTTGGATATAGTTGCATATGAAATTGTCATATAGTTGCATAAGTTGCATTTCTTCATAAAGTTGCTTATAGTTCTATATAAATGCATAGTTGCATATAGCTCCATATTTGCATATAGTTGCATATGAAATTGTCATATATTTGCATATAGTTGCATAATTGCATAAGTTGCATATAGTTGCATATAGTTGCATATAGTTGCATAGTTGCATAAGTTGCATTGTTACATAAAGTTGCATGTTGCATAAAGTTTCATATAGTTGCATAAGTTCCATAAAGTTGCATAAGTTGCATAAGTTGCATGTTGCATAGTTGCATATAGTTGCATATAGTTGCATAGTTGCATATAGTTGCAATATAGTTGCATACAGTTGCATAAAGTTGCAAATAGTTTCATATAGTTGCATAAGTTGCATTTTTATATAAAGTTACTTATAGTTCCATGTAGTTGCATAGTTGCATATAGTTCCATATTTGCATATATTTGCATACCAAATTGTCATATAGTTGCACATAGTTGCACAAGTCGCATATAGTTTCATAGTTGCATAAGTTGCATTGTTGCATAAAGTTGCATATAGTTGCATAGTTGCATAAGTTTCATTGTTGCATAAATTCCATGATCTTGGAATTTCACATATTTGAAAGCACCTTTAATGGTTGGTGGGGAATAGAGGAAAGGTTTGAGTTGGAAATAATGTTGGTGTGACAGATATTACAAGATGATTGAGTTGTTGTTTAATCCATTGTATGCATAGGGTGTAATGGTTTTGATGAAGTTGTACAAACTATATAGGAAAGGGTTGTGGTCTTCTATATGGAAGACTGTGAAGGCATTGAACCTAAGAGGAGACAATGGGATGGAAGGAGGGGGTTGCCTCTCTTGATCTTGTCCAAGAACCCAAGAACCATACCCAGTGCTCAAAATATACTATTTATTCCCATACTCCCACTTGAATGCCAAAGATACACTCGAGAGGTCATCTATGGTGGTTTGAGGTGTTATTCATGAAATTTGAGCCCTAGAAGTTGCATAAAACCTTGAGAGATTGGGTGTGCTAGTTTGAGCTGTCATGTTTGGACATGGATGCCTAGAAGCTTTGTACTTTGACTAAGCCTTGGGTTCCCCTCTCAACCATATAAAGGCCTTCAGACCCATAACTAATGCTCAAAACATTGTGAGGGCACTAAAATCATTTCTTAGAGGTCAAGGATACCCCTCTAGAGTTTATGTGTGGTACTTTGAGGCATTGTTCATGGCTCTAGATGATTCAA
Organism: Picea mariana; assembly: GCA_032191745.1. Lineage (NCBI taxonomy): Eukaryota > Viridiplantae > Streptophyta > Pinopsida > Pinales > Pinaceae > Picea > Picea mariana. The sequence continues at coordinate 263,757 of JASDQU010105212.1, forward strand.
ATCTTTCTTTAGAACCTAAGGCATGGCCTTCTTCCCTATATCATTTCCAAGACCTTTAGACAAATACCTACTACTCAAAAACACTTAGTGGCACCAACATCCCCAACCATAGGTTGGAATACCCTCAGAAGGCCTTGTGTGGTTATACAAGGCATACTTATTGGCCCCGACTCATTGAAAGCTTCCTTTAAGGCCTAAATTTAATGTTTCCTCCCTTGACCATGTCAAGGCCCTGAGACCCATACCTAGTGCTCAAGAATGTTAGTGTTACCTATATACCTAATTGGAAAAGGATGCCTTCGACATGTCATTTGTGGTGGTTCAAGGTGTCATTTATGGGAAGAATAAGAAGTGTAATGTGAAGAAGATTTTAGCAATGACGTAAGAAACAAAACCTCCCACCATGTATTACAAGTCTTGTGAGAGAAAGTGACACACCAAGATTGTTCGAACTTACACCTCGATAAATGCCCCAAGCACTTTTAAAAGATAAAAGAAGAAGCAATTTCACTACCATTCAAAAGGAGGTAAAATTAATTAGTTGCACTACCATTCAAAAGGAGGTAAAATTAATCAATGACAATCCCAAAAAGCAAAAAGATATGACCAAATTATTTCATGACTATATCCACATGAGACAAGCTAAAGGGGATTACTTGTTTGATCTCGATTCACAATTGAGTTTGATCTCTACACAACTAGTTTAAAATATTGGCCTAGAGACTCATGGTCATTCACAACCATATCACTTGGGTTGGGTGAGACAAGACTTGGATTAAGGATCAAAGAAAATATGTGGAAAATAGCATTCAAGACAAGGCAACAAGGTTTGTATGAATGGTTAGTGATTCATTTGGGTTTATGTAATGCACCTACAACTTTCATGTGCTTGATGAATGATGTGATACAACCATTTATTTAATGATTTTAAAAGTATATTTAGATGACATACTAATGTTCAACAATAATTATTAAGAGCACATACAACATGTGGAACAAGGACTAGAGACACTAAAAATAGATCAATTGATCATGGATTTGAAAAAATGTAGTGTCAAAAAGTGTCCTTGATTTATCCTAGATACATAATCAATGGAGGAGTGCTAAGGGTGGATAAAAACAAGATTGCAAAGTTCGACCAATGGCTTATTCCTGCCATCTTGACAAATATCAAAAGTTTCATGGGAGCAATTCAATACTTGAGGATGTTCATAAAAAACTTGAGGATTTTCATGGAAAACGTTTAAGAAATAGTTGCACCATTACATGCCATGACCACCAAAGATAAGCATTTTCATTATGGGAAGCCACAACTATGGACATTTGAAGAAATGAAGAGAAAGATTGGAAATTCTCTAATCTTAGCCATGCCCAATTTACGATGACCATTTGAACTAGAAACAAATGCAAGCGAGTATGTTTTAGGGGTGATGCTTCTACAAGGATGGTTGTTGTGTTACCATTCAAAATTGTTTCAGAAAACAATGTTGAACTACCCCATGCATGATCAAGAACTCTTTGTTTTTGTGAAAGTAGTGAAGAAGTGGAATCATTATCTCCTAGGGAAAGAGATATAGTTGCACACAATATTGTCCCAAGTCTCGGAGACAAAAACATCTCTAATCATGTTAATGCCTCTTAGGGTTGAGAAATAGTTTGTCTCGATGAAGGTTTTTACTTCATGCAAAGGATGGAGGACTAAGACTAGGAAACTATGGTAGATCCCAAAGTGAATTATGCCATAGGGTGTATGCTTATCAAATCCAATTTGGAGCAAGTAGAGGAAAACAACAAGATGAAAAGGAGGATAATAGATTTGGAATCTACATTGATTCCTAAACCATTGTTTATGTAGCCATTGGCCATTAGGACACCATATGAACAACTTGAAGACAATACCAAGATAATTTCCAAAGTAAAGTGAGCCCAAGGGTTATTGTATAGGATTAGGGATACAATTGTAACCAAAATTGAAGAAATATTAACATTGTTGATGGATCTATCTCCTTGATGAGAAAATCCTTTGTCCTTGACACCAAAATTATTTATTTGACCAACTCTTTGAATCAATGACTTACCATCTTCTCTAAAAAGGAGATAAAATGATGGATTAGTGATTTGGTTATTAATGATTCTCGGATTGATTCATTTATTCAAGAGAAATGAATATAATTAAGCAAAGTCCATAACGAAATATTTTCCTTAAGGGTGAAATAGGAGGTCCTAATGGGACCCATCATGGGTTACATCAAGATTTGGGTTGATAAAGCTTTGGAAAATATATCTAAGGCCCTACAATATTTAGTTAAGAAGACAATCAGGTTTCAAGAACCTTTCCAATGGCATGAGAGAGTATAAAATCATCGATTTCAAAGAAGAACAAGGTCACTTCCAAATTTTCAAGTCTTCCCTAATTTTGTAAGTTTGCTCTGGCTGACCTCTGGTTGCGAACTGGGGCCCAACCTCTGAGCATGTCAGGATTTAGTGTATCATGGGTTTTTGAAGTGGTTCTCTCCCCTTTTCTTAAAATAAGAAATTGTGATGACCACTATGCCAGATCGATGACCCTCGTCTCCTATGATCCAACGCTCCAAGTTCTTCCTTTGCAAATCGGGATTTCGCGACTCGCGAATTCTGAGTTGCATCTTCCTCCACACTCCCAACTTCTGAAATGTGGATATTTTAGAGCACCAAATAAATGGCTCTGACTCCTTCAGATCTGATGGCTACTATTCCTCCTGAGCTTACAAGTGTTGAAAGACTCTCACCGTTATCCTCCCTACAGATTTACTAGATCCAACAGTCCATGGAAATCGATGTTTCTCCCTGTGGAAATTTCCACCATCCATTTCACCGCCTAGGGAAAGTCCCCCGTGAGGGGACATCCTACATCCATAGCCCAATCGATATGTGACTACCTATCCTCACCGTGATAGCAACTCGGGCAGACTTCCGACAACCCACGGGTTGAGGACATACACCCCTAGGCCCAGCCCTCAGAACCAATCCTTTTCCCAAAGTTATGGATCTGTTTTGTCAACTTCCCTTAGCTACATTGTTCTATTTACGAGAGGTTGTTCACCTTGGAGACTTGATGCGGTTATGAGTACTACTGGGGATGGATAGTACTCAGTCCTCTAGATTTTCAAGGGCCATCGAGGGTGCATTGGACACCACAAGACGTGCGATGCTCTTCCAGCTGTGCGAGCCTATCTTCGGTTGAACCGATTTTAGGGTGGGAAAGCTATTAAAAAGAAAATATAACTCTTCCTGGGGCCCCTAACAACGTCTCCAAATTTTCTAATGTTGTTTTCAGTTATAGGATGAGGCACCAACAACTCTCAAAAATGGGTTTCAATTTTTTTGCCTCTGGATGGAAGGTTGTTGGGTTTATCCAACTTCTATGTGTCTAATGATGAATGTGCCCTTTTATAGAAATGGATTATTGACAAATCATTGGAAATCCATTCATTAGTTTGTAGGGATTTTCAAATGATTGATGCAGAGGAGGAAAAGGAGTGCATGTTGTCTATGATATTGCTTGAAGGGGAAAAAGTTATGGAATTCCCTCAAATGTTTCCTTTATTTCAACACCCTCTTCATTGAGATTGATTTTTGGGAAATCTTATGACATGATTGAATTACCCTCAAATATAGGCATGATCAAGGCCATGGACTTCGGGAAATTTTTCCTCTATGCTTCTGAGACACTCTGCAAAGCCTTAGTCTTCCTACCTATCAACAAGTGTGAATCATAGGATATGGGGCACTTAGGTTCCATACAACATAATTCTTTTTTAAAATGGTAGTAAAGGCCCTATATTATCTCATTTATCGTGGGGTTGGTCAATATCTTATCAAAGGCATTCCCCTCCTAGAACATGGAGCTGGATAGTTGGTTAATCAACATTCTACATACAACTCTTTCATATTATTCATAAGGACCATAATTTTATGAAGAACACTATGGAATGCTTCTAGATTTTTTTTTATTCTATAAAGAATGTTATGGAAAACATCCATATTTTTTGTGATGCCTCATTGTCCAAGATCCAGTGGGCCAAAATGGAATGTTGTATATAATGCCTATGTAAACAATGCCTATGTAGACAATGCCTATGTAAACAATGCCTATGTAGACAATGCCTATGTAAACAATGCCTATGTAAACAATGCCTATGTAGACAACGCCTATGTGGATAGACCTAGATCATGAGAATAGTGAGGAGGAAAAGGCTGCAGGGTCCATTTTGGATGATAGACATGTGTACGTTCTATTTTTTTTCTTGCATCCAGGGTAGAGAGGGGGGTTGAATGAGATTGAACTTGACCTTTCCAAGCTCCACATAGTCAAACCATGTTTTTTTTTGGTATAAAAGGGGAAAACAAAAATAGAGGCAACTTAGAAAAACCATATTTGAATGAAAAACTTCTGGGTGGGATTGGTGGAACTACCACTCACCATTCTCAAGCTTGCTGACAGTGTTCCCTCTAGCTCAGTCTCCTCCGCATGCCCTCTAGCTCAGTCTCCTCCATGCTTGATCTCCTTCTCTGATGTGCCCTTGCACATATGTTCCCTTGATCTCCTTCTCTGATTTGCCCTAGCTCAGTCTCCTCTGTGCACCCTCTAGCTCAGTCTCCTCTGCCCTTGATCTCCTTCTCCGATGTGCCCTTGCACAGATGTCAGGGTTTGGGGAGTTACTCCTTCTGTGATCTCCTTAGATCTACTTGTGGTGTTCTCTCCTCATCTATCCTCAACTCTCCTATTCTCTCCTTGACTCTACTCGACTCTGCTCATGTGCTCTCCTCATTTTCTCTCCCCACACACAAGTTTGAAATTTTTTTTGGTTTGGTTTATTATATATATTATAATTATACATAATTTATATTTTATATAATTTATATATATTATAATTATATATAATATATATTATAACTTAATTTATATATTATATAATATATTAAAATTAATCATTAAATATTGCATCTATTACACCACTAATATATGACCAACCACCTATTCCACCACAACTCGGCATAGGTAGAACCCATGTCTCCCCTCCCACCCCAGTGATCTTTCTAGAAAGACCTCGATAGAAAATATTTCCACCACTAATGATAGATAACCTAGATTATGTTTCCATATATCACTTATTTACAAGTAAGGCCAATATCCTCCAACAACCCTTCATCACTGTTAGGTATTAGCATAATCTCACCTTGTCAAGATGAATCAATAGAAACTTAACAACTCGAGTCTCATTTCACTTACATTTTCTCTACATTTGTCAACCCCTCCATGGTTAATGATTTATCATTCACAAGTTATATAGATGGAAGAAACAAATCACACCCACAAGCCTCGTCATCCTATAATGACCTAACCTCTACAACCCCCATTTTCCATTCAGATGAAGACATACTAGAGGCCATGCATGATCCCTACTATACTTGGGATACAATGTGCCATATATTCCTTTTTCTCTTGTAGGATGCATGCAGCCCAACTACCTCACCTAGATAATTCACTATGAAGGACACATGTTCTATCCATCTCAATCATGTTGATTGGATTAAACATCCCATAACAACCCCTGATGCATTTAAGGAAGAAAATATGGCTAACATTTCACCCACTATCAAAGTGGATATCTTTGTTACACTTCATGTTATTGATAACATTATCTTAGGAGTTGCATATCCCCCTAAAGCAATATTCCAGTGAAAATATATTTCCAAGAGTTTTACAACATATTTAACTGGTATTGTTTAAAATATCCTAAACTATATTTCACCATCATTGAGCATTAATTGACACATGGATCGACATACCCCTTATCTGATAGAAACAAATATCTGCACACCCCTTAAAAGACATGTACATCAAATAAGGGATTTATAAAGATCATAAAGTAAAATTCATTTGCCCAATTTCATATACCTCATGGGTATCCAACCTACTTGTACAAAAAAACATGGCACCATTCATGTGTGTAGTGATTTTCATGATTTGAACTAGGCTTGCTTGAAAGAAAACTGGGTATCCAACCCATTCCATGTAAACCAAAAACATGGTAGCATTTGCATGTGCATTGATTTTCATGATTTGAAATAGGCCTACCTAAAAGACAACTTCCCTACCCCCTTCATAAACCAAGTCATGATGCATGTGCAAGAGATGAGGCCTTATCCCTCATGTATGGGTTTTTTAGGGTATAGTCAAATCTAGATTTGACATTCTAATAATGAAAGACCATGTTCACTACATTAAGGGCACCTTCACCTACCATTTTATACCTTTAGTGTGTAATGTTCTATGTTTTTTATGATTTATCCCATGCTTACCTTTATTATCTCACTATTTGGTCAAATAAATGACTAGAACACTTACAATACCTATGCACTATTTTCTTATGTTCTTACCCTAGGTCACATATGTTCTTACAAGACACCTTCGACTGTGATCTAGGGCCCCAATTTTCAATTCTTCCCCTAAAAAAGACACCTTATGAGTTTGGGATTCAGAAAAAGTGTTGTTGATACCAACCTATACTACAAGAATGTTAATGGTGAGTCCCTAATTTTTGGTTCTCTACATTGATAATTTATTCCTCACCAGTACATAGAGACTTATTTCTAAATGAAAGTATGTGTTGGCATCTTCTTTTGAGATGAAGGACCTTGGTATGATGCACTACTTCTTGGGAATGTAGGTGTGGTAGAGAACTGATGAGATCTTCCTGAGTCACGAGAAGTACATAGTTGAGATATTGAAGAAGTTTGGGATGTTGAACTGTAAGCCCATGGCCCCATTCATAGGTCATTGTTGCCCATGTCTAGTCTTAATACAATTTCATTGTAAAATTTTTATAAGATATTTGGAGAATGATAATTTTGAAGGTGCTAGGCCTATTCCTACACACCACAGCTAGATCACCTCTCATTGACAGTCTGTGCATTTATCCCTTTTAGTTTTGGGTTGTTAGTATTTTCAATTGCACACACCTTTCAATCTAGTCAAAGTTCAATTAACATCTCTTGTTACTGTAGGGTTATAAAGCCTCATGATCCCAATGCCCATATGCCTCCAACCTTGTGATCTAATGATCGTTGGGTGAAAACTGTCATGAAGGGTGATGACTAAGACTAAGGGAAACTTTCAATTCAAGGCTAGAAATGACCAGGACCACATAAAGTGAAGGAAGAAAATTAATAAGGTACATGCGTTGTCCCATTCTATGTCAACAACAACACATCCATTCACTGGGAACACTAAAACCTGACAAATCAATGACTCCACTAAATTAGGGTTTATGGTTTACATGATGAATTGATGATGGAATAAAGTGGGCATGTGAGTCAAATTTGAGTCCAGAAACCCTCCCATGTTGTTAAGGCATGAAAATAGTCTATCCATGTCAAATTTCAATGGATTCAGAAACAAGTTGAAAAAATTTCAACATTGGCCCCATTCACAGGTCATTGTTTCCCGTGTCTAGTACTAGTACAATTTCCTTGTAAAATTTGTATAAGATATTTGGAGAATGATAATTTTGAAGGTGCTAGGCATATTCTTACACACCACGGCCATATCACCTCTCATTGACAATCTATGTATTGATCCCTTTTAGTTTTGGGTTGTTAGTATTTTCAATTGCATGCACCTTTCAATCTAGACAATGTTCAATTAATGTCTCTTGTTATTGTAGGGTTATAAAGCCTCATGATCCCAATACCCATATGCCTCCAACCTTGTGATATAATGATCGTTGGGTGACAAATGTCATGAAGGGTGATGACTAAGACTAGGGGAAACTTTCAATTCAAGGATATGAATGACCAGGCCCACATCAAGTTAAGGAAGAAAATTAAGATGGTACATGTGTTGTCCCATTCCATGTCAACAACAATGCATCCATTCACTGGGAACACTAAAACCTAACAAATTGATGACTCCACTAAATTAGGGTTTATGGTTTACATGATGAATTTATGATGGAAGAAAGTGGGTGTGTGAGTCAAATTTGAGTCCAGAAACCCCTCCCATATCATTAATGCATGTGAATAGTCTATCCATGTAAAATTTCAATGCATTCAGAAATAGTTTGAAAAAATTTCAACATTGGCCCCATTCACAGGTCATTGTTGCCCATGTCAAGTCCTAGTACAATTTCCTTGTAAAATTTGTATAAGATATTTGGAGAATGATAATTTTGAAGCTGTTAGGCCTATTCCTACACACCACGGCCAAATCACCTCTCATTGAAAGTCTGTGTATTGATCCCTTTTAGTTTTGGGTTGTTAATATTTTCAATTGCACACACCTTTCAATCTAGTCAAATTTCAATTAATGTATCTTGTTATTGTAGGGTTATAAAGCCTCATGATCCAAATACCCATATGCCTCCAACCTTGTGATGTAATGATGGTTGGGTGACAAATTTCATGAAGGGTGATGACTAAGACTAGGGGAAAATTTAAATTCAAGACTAGGAATGACTAGACCCACATCAAGTGAAGGAAGAAAATTAAGAAGTTACATGTGTTGTACCATTCCATGTCAAAAACAACGCATCCATTCACTAGGAACACTAAAACCCGACAAATTGATGACTTCACTAAATTAGGGTTTATGGTTTACATGATGATTTGACGATGGAATAAAGTGGGTGTGTAAGTCAATTTTGAGTCCAGAAACCCTCCCATATCGTTAAGGCATGCGAATAGTCTATCCATGTCAAATTTCAATGCATTCAGAAACAGTTTAAAAAAATTTCACTGCTAGCCCCATTCACAAGTCTGTTAGGGTCCTAACCCGCACATAGTTAGAAAAATATTCGAATGTAATAAAGGTCAATATTAATAAGGCCTTTCAATAAAATAGAATAAGGCATATGTAAGAAGACCTAATAGAAGCTTCTGCTTCTAGAAGGATCTTCCTCTATATGCTTCTCTTGATAGACATATTTAGTATAAATAAGGGTCGAGGGTATGAAAACCTTGGCTCAGAGATTATTGTAACAGAGCACTGCTCGACTGGAGGTTTCCCCCTCGAAGAGGCCCATGAACATTGCCTTATGAATCAAAGTGTTATTTTTGTTGTTGTTCTTATAATATTTCTGTGTTATTGTGGATATTATGCTGGTTATATTACTATTATTCTGCCATTTCTAACATTTTATTTCTGTCATGCATACTTTTTATATCTGGTATATTACAAGTGGTATCAGAGCACTTTCCTTGGTAGAAATTGTGGGAAATGTTTTTCAGGGTAGAGACATATTATGGCATCTTTAAGCCACAGATATCTATTGTTATGCGCATAAATCCATGGTTGAGAAATGAGGGATTTATACACGTAGGAAATACAAGTGGTTCTTAAGAGCACATCTGTTGGCCACCCTTGTAACCCCTGTTGGTAGCCCTTCCAGTGGTAGCGCATTAGACAACACCTATGTATGGATCGGCCTAGATTTCCTGAAGCCCTCTTTAGATAAATCGATCGGCCGCCTAACTGCTATAGTGCCATCGAGAACAACACTCAGGAAGATACTCTCTAGTACCTGGGTAGTCAGGTAGTATAGCTAAGGGTGCGGTCTATCCTCCTTAGTCAGTGCCCTGAGATATTGGGCCGAGTACTATTGTTGGACCCTGCATGTATATTAGAGAGATATAGCATAGGGAAAACCCTTGTCTGTAGAACCCTTGAATACCTAACCCTTAGGGGACAGAAACATAAACAAATTAAAACAAACAAGATCTGTTGTCGTGCAACTGTGTTCGGGTTGCCAAATCACTACACTTTTCTTACTGGTTAAGAATTTGGGGATTTCATCACTGCAGTATTCTTCAGACCGGAGTATAACTTTGGAGGTGTAAAAAAAAAAAAAAAGTCTAGAATTTTTTTCACCATTATTTGAGATCTATTCCATTGGATTCATCTCTTCTCCATTATCACATTCATCCATATCATTTTTCGACAAAATTTTGGACCCCACCCACCCCTTTTCAGTTCACCCATCCTCATGGCCCATACCCGTAGCCAAGACCCAGAGGCTCACTTCAACACCTTGCAATCTGGTCTCCTCGAGACCCAAAAAGAAGTGAAACAACTCAGTGCCAATGTTTCCTCCATCGATACATCCATCAATACAACCATAAATACAACCATGCGAAGTCAAACAAGAACTGACCACCCAGCTTGAATCTGTCTTTGCATCACTCTGCACCAAACTAAAGATCCCTACAGATGATCCTTTCTTTGACGCACCTCCAAAGACTGAAGGTGAACATTCCTCCCATTCCCATACCTTTCAACACCACCACTTTCAACGTGACCTACGCCTTCCATGGGTGGATTTGACCAAATTTGATGGCTCAGACCCCACTGGTTGGGTAACCCAAATGGAACATTATTTCTCTTTATACGACATTACAGATGACTTGGCCAAACTATGGTATGGTGTTCTCCATCTAGATCAAGAACATTGGCAATGGTGGCAATGGAGAAAAACTTCCCATCAAGGGTATATTGCTTGGACCCAATTTTTGACTGAGCTTTATGAATGCTTTGACACTGACACCAACCATTTGGGATGTTTGACAAAGTTTAAACAATCAGGAATAGTAGAAGACTTCATAGCTTCCTTTGAGCGCCTAGATTTTTTAACAGAGGGAATGACTGATGCTTTCTTTCGAGAGTGTTTTATCAGTGGCCTCAAGGATGAGATTCAGGCCCATGTCCTCATGGCTCAACCTTCGAGTTGGGTGGAGGCTACTAAAAAATCTAAAGAAGCACAAAAGGTTGTATCCTCTCAAAACCATAAACCCTCCTTTATCCCTCGCCCTAAACCTGTAAATCCCACTACTCCCTCCACCCCATTAAAGATCCAAAAATTGACCAGGGCTGAAATGGATGAATGCCAACTCAAAGGCCTTTATTATAATTATGATGACAAACATTTCCCTGGCCACAAGTGTAAGGAACAAAATATTTTTATGGCCATCTCTGAGGATATTTCAGAAGAGGATTTTGAAACTCCCCTTGTGTCTGAGTCATCTGAAATCACTAACATAACCCCTCCCTCAGACCCTCCCAAAGTGGAACTGATCATTTCCCTTAATGCTCTCACTGGCTTCTCCACCCCCCAAACCCTCAAGTTAATCAGTTACATCAAGCATCGGAAGGTTATCATTCTGGTTGATAGTAGAAGCACCCATAATTTTATTCATCACCACATTACCCAAGAAACTCATTGCTACATCCATGTCATCAACAATTTCCAAATCATGATTTCCAATGGTGGTTCCATGAAATGTGGAGGGTGTTGTGAAAATGTGCGTCTCCAAGTCGATGACTACCACCTAAAATCCCATATGTTTTCTATCGACATGGGCGGTTGGGACATTGTGTTGGGTGCAGACTGGCTAAGGACTTTGGGTCTCATTCTCATGGATTTTAAGGAATTAACCATGCAATTCGATCAGGAAGGCCACCAATATAAATTCCAAGGAATCACTATTGGTTCACCTGAGGTCATTATTTCCCATCGCATGGAAAAGCTACTAAAAAAAGGTCATTCTGGTGTCATTTCCCAACTCCATGCCATACAAGCAACAGAGACACCCCCCATGCCGCAAGACCTCCAATCCCTCCTTTCTAAACATCACATGGTATTTTCCACTCCCCAAGGACTCCCTCCTTCCTGCAGTGTTCATGATCATTCCATTCACCTTGTACCCAAAAGCCTTCCTCCCAATATCCATTCGTATCGCCACCTCTTTTCACAAAAAAATGAAATTGAGAAATTGGTCCAGGAACTCCTTAATGCAGGCATTATCTACCCTAGTACGAGCCCTTACTCTTCTCCCATAGTCATGGTCCTGAAGAAAGAAGGTTCTTGGAGAATGTGTCTTGACTTCCGTGCCCTCAATGAATTGACCATTAAAGACAAATTTTCCATTCCTGTCATTGATGACCTCCTAGATGAATTGAGTGGCATCCAATGCTTTACTAAACTTGATCTTCGCTCAGGCTATCACCAGATACGTATGAAAGAGGTAGACATTCCCAATATGTCCTTTCGAACTCATGAGGGCCACTATGATTTTTTGGTCATGCCCTTTGGCTTGTGTAATGCCCCCTCCACCTTCCAAAGCCTCATGAATCATGTCTTCCGTCCCTTTCTCCATCATTTTGTCTTAGTTTTCTTTGATGATATCCTCATCTATAGAAAAACCTGGACAAACCATCTTACTCATGTGGATCAAGTTCTCCATCTACTCTCTCAGCACCAACTTTCCCTGAAACAGTCTAAATGTGCTTTTGGTGCCTCAGAAGTAGAATACTTGGGTCATCTGGTTGGCAAGGATGGCATCAGGGTGGATCCAAAAAAGATTAAAGCTATGCAAGACTGGTCACACCCAAAGACTCTAAAAATCTTGCATGGATTTCTGGGCTTAACAGGGTATTATCATAAGTTTGTTAAGAATTATGGAAAGATTGCAACACCTCTCACTGCTCTCCTCAAAAAGAACTCTTTCACTTGGACTCCAGCCACTAATAAAGCTTTCCAAACCTTGAATATGGCCATGTGCACCACTCCAGTTTTGGCCCTTCCTAATTTCACAAATACCTTTGTGTTGGAATTTGATGCCTCACGGAAAGGAACTGGTGTTGTCCTTATGCAAGAGGGTTGACCTTTGGCCTTCACCAGCAAGAAACTATCTGAAAGGAATCTAGGAAAACCCATCTATGAAAAGGAAATGTTGGCTATTCCACATGCTATTGATATGTGGTGCCCTTATCTCTTGGGGAAACATTTCCAAATTAAGACAAACCATCAAAGCCTCAAGTACTTTCTAGAACAATGCATTTCCTCCCCAGAGCAACAAAAATGGGTGACTAAGCTCTTTGGATATGATTATGAGATCATTTACAAGAAAGGCATAGATAATGTGGTGGCATATGCACTGTCCTGAAAATATGAAGAAGAAGGATCCCTTTTTCTCTTTCCTTCATTGTACCAGATTGGCTCCAAGCTATTCACCAGGAATGGATACAAGATCCCAAAAGTTTGCATCTGATCTAGAAATTGCAAACCAATGCTCCAGCTCCCCCAGGTTACTCTTGGCTCTAGGATGAGCTTTGATACAAAGGACATTTGTATTTAAGTAAACAATCAAAGCTTAAATCCATGGTACTTTCTGAGCTTCATGCTACACCCACAACGGGGCACTCCGAGTTCACCAAAACCTATGATAGGGTCAAATGTTCTTTTTTATGGGATGGTATGAAATAGGACATCTGTAATTTTGTCACTGAATGTGATGTGTGTTAATGCAACAAGGAGAAACAGTCAAATCTATGGGCACACTACAACCACTTCCGATTCCACCTGCTATTTGGAAGGATATCCCTATGGGATTTATTACCGGCTTACCCAAATCGAAAAATAAATCATATATAATGGTGGTTGTGGATCACCTTTCCAAGTATGCTCATTTCTACACTCTTAAACACCCATTTACTGCATCCACGATGGCTCAAATTTTCATGGACCAGGTCTTCAAGCTTCATGGCATGCTGCACTCTATTGTTTCTGATCATGACCCAACTTTCACAAGCAATTTTTGGCAAGAAATGTTCAAGATATAGGGCACCCAATTGCATCTCAACATAGCTTATCTTCCTCAGACTGATGGTCAAACAGATCAACAAGTGTTTGGAAACATATCTGAGGTGTTTTGCATCTGAAAAGAAAAATCAGTGAGCTCAATGGTTACCCCTAGCTGAATGGTGGTACAACACTTCCTACCATACAACTACATGCATAACTCCTTTTGAAGCGGTATATGGACAAAATCCACCTTCAATTCTCTCATACTTATCGGGTACCTCAAAGTTTCAGGCGGTTGACTAAACACTTACAGTTCGAGAGGATATTCTTTGTACCCTCAAAGAGAACTTAGTCATGGTACATAATTGCATGAAGCAACAAGAAGATCAAGGTCACTCTAAACGTCAATTTGCATAAGGGGATCATGTGTTTCTGCGATTGCAACCATACCAGAAAACTTCCCTCAAGGCCGAGCATTGTCAGAAGCTAGCGCCCAAATTTTATGGTCCTTATACAGTTCTCAAGTGTGTGGGACAAGTCGCCTATCAGTTAGCTCTGCCCAGTCATTCAAAGCTACATCCTATTTTTCATGTTTCACGCTTAAAGAAGGTGATTGGAGCTAGGTGCCAAATTCAAACCAACCTTCCCGAGTTAGCTGAAGAAGGATCCATTTGGATACAACCAGAAGTAGTATTGGACCAACATGAGTGTCGCCTGCTTCAAAGAGCCATCAAGGAAGTGCTATTCTAGTGGAAAGATACAACTCGAGCAGATGCCACTTGGGAACCATCTACCATTCCGAAGCAGTTTCCACATCTCAATCCTTGAGGACAAGGTTGTTTTTAAGGGGGAAGACATGTTAGGGTCCTAACCCACACATAGGTAGAGCAATATATTCAGATGTAATAAAGTTCAATATTAAAAAGGCCTTTCAATAAAATAGAATAAGGCAGATGTAAGAAGACCTAATAGAAGCTTTCTCTTCTAGAAGGATCTTCCTCTAGATGCTTCTCTTGATAGACATATTTAGTATAAATAAGGGTCGAGGGTATGAAAAACCTAGCTTGGAGATTATTGTAATAGAGCGTTTCTCAATTGGAGGTTTCCCCCTCAAAGAGGCCCGTGAACATTGCTTTCTGAATCAAAGTGTTATTTCTCTTGTTGTTCTTATATCATTTCTGTGTTATTGTGGAGATTATGCCGAATATATTACTGTTATTCTATCATTTCTAGCATTTTATTTCTGTTCTGCATACTTTTTATATCTGGTATATTATAGTTTAGCACCTTCAGGAAATCAATTCCCAACAATTCTCTCACTCAGATAATTTCTCACGAGCCTGACAACCTGCCTCTTCAATTTCCCATGGTCCTGACAACCTGCTTCTTCAATCCTGCTCCCAAGCTAACCAGGTACACCAACAAGAAAATGGTTATGGAAACAGGCTCAGATACAGTGAAATGAATGTCTAAAGGATAATTGACTGTGTGAGTTAAAAATGGTCAGGGAATCATTGACCAGATGACTAAATGATGGAAGGAATCATCAGAGAGATCCCCGTAAGAATGATGGTGAAGGTTGTGAAAAATAACTAAGTCCCCACGATATGTATGCATGTCCCCAACTTGACACTTGTCATTTTGGAAGTTACTTTGGTCCACTTGTCCCCGTCTTTAGAACTTAGGATAAAATAATTATCCATACTTTATGTTTTAAGAAATATTAATATAATATTCCTTTTTGGCTTAAGCTCTCTATCTTATCCCTTTCCCTTAACTTTTGGCCCTCCCTTTCCCTAACTGGTGAAGTTTAGTCCCCCCTCTCTTTTATCATGGTCGGTCTGCATGCAACAATGTATTTTATATTAATCATGAGACATATACAAAATAGGTTCACTGGCCTTTAACATGTAGGTGCACTGGCCTAATTCCAAAACATAAGCATCCCAACTTATATTAACTCGCTCACTAGCCTATAACACATATCATATACACAAGGATCGTTTACCTCCATACTGCACGCACTTTAGTTACTGCATGCGGTATCTATGAATGTGCACATTGCATCATTTTACTGCGCAGTACATGCACGCACTTTGACATGAAAGGTGCATTACAAAATATGTCAAAACAACTCACCATATTAAGTACACTTACCTTACATTTAAAATTGGGTTCAACTGAGGGATATTAGAATCCCCTCCCCCAATTTACGCACTATCCTCAGTGCATCATGTACCCATATACAACAAAATTTTCAAAAATCCTCAAAACGATGCAGGTACTCCATCCACATTGCATACTCATGCTCCCAAGTAGCATCCTCGGGATCATACCAGGTCCATTGGACCTTTACAATCCCTATAGCTTGATTCCAAAGCTACTTGATTTTCCAGTCCAGAATGTGCAATGGATGCACTTGAAAAATGCCTTTTCGCTCCACCTGAATCACATTCCAATCAATAACATGATTAGCATCAGGTATATATTTCTTTAGCAATGATACATGGAATACATTATGACATAGATGTAGGAAATGCAATCATATAGGCAACTGGACCAATCCTCTCTAGGATTTCAAATGGCCCACAAAATCTGGCTGCTAACTTGGCGCAGCTTCCCAGCTTCAGGGAACTCCTGTTAGCTTTCACCTTCAGGAAAACATGATCACCCACTTTGAACTCTCTGTGGGTTCTATTCTTATCAGCATAATGTTTCGGCCTATCTTGGGAAGCTTTTAAATTCTGCTTAATTTTTATCATTTGGTCCTCCATCTCCTTGAGTAAATCTAGCCCAACTACTGTCCTATCAGATGGATTATCCTAGCTCACTGGAGTATTGCACTTTCTACTGTAAATTGCTTCAAATGGGCTCATATTCAATGATGCCTGATACCCATTGTTGTAAGCGAATTCTACCAAGTGCGTGTAGTCTTCCCATTTCAATGGTTTGTCCATCATATACATTTTCAGTATGTCTTCTATCACTCTATTCACCCTCTCTATCTATCCATCAGACTCGGGATGATAAGATGTACTAAAGTTCAGTTTCATTTCAAATCCTTTGAATAATCTTTTCCATAAATTCGAGGTGAATTTCAGGTCTCTGTTGAGCACAATTGTCTTAGGAATTATGTGCAATCGTGCCACTTCCCTTATGAAAATATCAATAATATCTGCTGCCTTGTGAGTAGTTTTCAGTGGAATAAAATGGGCAGATTTTGTAATCTTGTCCACAAACACCATGATCGAAACATGCATATTTCCTGTTCTATGCAATCCCATAATAAAATCCATTGTCACCACTTCCCACTTCCATTTAGGAATGGGAAAAGGTTGCAGCAACCCTACTGGGTGCCTATGCTCAGCTTTAACTTTATGGAATTCCATACATCTAGCGATGTATTCAGTGATTTCTCTTTTCATGCCTGGCCAAAAATAATGGCTCTTGACTGCTTCCATGGTTTTCTGATATCCAGGGTGCCCTTCATAAGGAACATTATGCATTTCATGCAAAATCATACGTTTCAAGTCCTGGACATTTGGAACAAAATTTTTTTTCTTGTGCAACAGTATTCCATCTATTCCCAAATTATAATTATCCACCTTTTGTGGCATCTTACCCTACTGTAGCTTTGCTACCAATTCTCTGTATTGCATATCTGCATTTGCAACCTACATAATTTTTCTTTTAATATCAGTCTGATACATGCTAATGGTTGTAGCATGTAATTCATGCACCCTCCTACTGAGTGCATCAACCACTTTATTTTCTTTCCCCTTTATATGCTTTATATCAAAGTCATACTCGCTTAGAAATTCTAACCATTTGCTTTGCCTAGCATTTAGATTTGGCTAATCAAATAAATATTTTTGACCATTATGTTCTGTTCCTAGCTCAAACCTCTTCCCCATGAGGTAGTGTCTCCATTTCCTCAAGGCATGCACTATGGCTGCCAACTCCAAATCATGAGTGGCATATTTTATTTCATGGTCCTTCAACTTTATTGATTCATAACATATAACAAACCCATTTTGAATGAGGACTCCACCAAGTCATTCATTACATGCATCTGTGCATAAAATGAAGTCTTCATTTGGGTCTGCAATCCTTAATATTGGAGCACTTTTCAATAATTGTTTCAAGTGTTGGAAACTCTTTTCTCAATCAAGTGTCCACTGAAACTTCACACCCTTTATTTGCAAGGAAGTGATTGGGTGTGCAATATTTGAGAATCCTTCAATAAATATTCTGTAGTAGCCCGCAAGACCCATGAATGATATCACCTCTTTCACATTCTTTGGTGCTAACCATTCTCTAATGGATTCTATCCTTTCAAGATCCACTGGTATCCCATCCTCTAAAATGATATGCCCCAAATAATGAATTTGTTTCTAGTAAAATGAGCACTTGCTCAATTTTGAATACAACTGATTCTCCCTTAATACTTGCAACACCATCCTCAAATTATCTTCATTCTCTTCTTCTGACTTAGAATATATAAGAATGTCATCCAAAAAGACAATGACAAACTTGTCTAGGTATTCTCGGAAAACACCATTCATTAAGCACATGAAAACAACTGGTGCATTTGACAACCCAAATGGCACCACTGTGAACTCATAATGACCATACCTTGTCTTGAAGGCAGTATTTATAATATCTTCCTCTTTAATCCTTACCTAATGGTATCTTGATCTGAGATCTATCTTTGAAAATTTCTTTGCATCCTTCAATTGATCAAAGAGATCATCAATCCTTGGCAGAGGATACTTGTTCTTAACAATCACTTTATTCAACTGTCTGAAGTCAATGCACAATATTAATGTTCCATCTTTCTTTTTCACAAAAAATACTGAGGCATCCCAAGGTGACACACTTGGGTGTATATACCCCTTCTTCATAATTTCTTCAAGCTGCATTTTCAACTACTCCAATTTTGGTGTACTCATTCTGTAAGGAGTCTTTGACACTAGAACTGCTCCAGGAATTAGATTTATAGAGAAATCAATGTCTCTCTTTGGGGGTAGTCCTGGTACTTCCTTAAACACATCTTCAAATTCTTTCAGGACTGTATAATCTTCCAAACTCGGCACCTGATCTTTAGGTATCTCTTCTATATGAGATGCAAATATTTGACACCCTTTTCTGTAACATTTCTTCAGTTGCAATGCTGAAATTTATCTAATGGTTACTACCCTGGAAATTCCCTGTACTTTCCTTAGTTTCCCTTCCTCATCTAAGCAATTAAATTCTTTGTTATGACAGTCTAGGAGAGTATGATGTTGGTCCAACCAACCCATCCCAATTAAATAGTCATAGGAACCTAAAGGAAAGATGTTCAAATATGCCTTGGTGTTCAGTCCATTCATGTCCATGACGCATGAATTAACCATCTCATTAAATTTTCTTCTGAATTTTGTAGCCAGTTGCACCAACCAAGACTTCCCATGCTTTCTTCTTGGAAAATGCAAACTTGCCACTATGTTAGGGTCTATGTAACTATGACTATCTCTTGAATCAATTAAAATAGCAATGGTTTGGTTGTTGTTCATACCTTCCACTTCAATCATGTGGGACTGATACTCTGCTTGCTTGTTGTCCAGGGCTGCATAGATCCTTGGCACATTTCTGCCCATTTCTTCCACTGTTTCATCTTGCTATATATTGTGAACAACCCATCCTTTTTCACTTCTGTGAGGACAATCTCTGAACCTATAATCTCCTTTACAACCCCAACATTGAATAGGTGGTTGTCTTGGCCTTTGACTCCCTATGTCAATCATTCTGGGTTCTTCAGGTGTTTGCTGTCCCTATAGATTATTTCTGAAGAATGGTGGCTTAGCTCCCTTCTTCCTCTGATCCATTTTGAATTTATTTTTGTCTTCCCAAGCCCTTTGGAAAGATGGCCTTGCTTTCTGCTGATCATATAGGCATTTAGCTTGCCTTAGGGTCTCTTCCAATGTCTTGGGTTCATCATACTGTATTTTTTCACTGATGAATGATGGAAATCCACTCAAATATGACATTCAGGATGAATTGAGTATGGTGACCATTCGAACTGTGGAGGACGCCTATCAGATGGCTTTGAAAGCTGAGGAAAAGATGAGTCGTAGGCAAGGTCAGCGAGGGCGAGGCAGAAGTCATCCAAGAGGAAAGGTAGTTGCCCAGGACAAATACCAGAAGCCCAAAGAGGAATGGAAGAAACCTCAGGGTAAGATTGAAAGAGGTGGGACCTCATAGAGAGGGCCATATGTCAAACAGAGAGGATAGCATAATGAGCAGAGGGGAGATTATGCTGACGCAAACACTTTTCCTCATACTAGAGGTAGAGGAAGAGGAAGAGGTGGAGTCATCACATGCTTCACGTGTGGAAAGAATGGGCACAGGTCATTCAAGTGTCCAGAAAAGAAGAAGGACATTGGAGAATCTCACATCACCGAAGCACAGTGGTGAGATGCTGAGGCTGAAGGTGCAGAAGGCGGAAGATCGCTTGCGATGCACAAGTTTCTTTTGACATGTGAGAAGGAGGTGGAAATTTTAGCCCAAAGGACCAGACTTTTCAGAACAGCTTGCAAGACTAAAGGTTGGGTATGCAAGGTTATCGTGGATAGTGACAATAGTACTTACAATCGTAGATGCGAATGCGACAGCTTTGTCAAGTCCTCTTCGTCTAACCCTTGCCTGAAAGTTCCACAATCTGGATAACAACAGCTTCACTGATCACTCTGACTGTAAGTTTCCTCCAAGATCATAAGTTTCATAGCTTCAGTTCTTCCCCCTTTCCACCATCATAGAGCTTGCTTATATAGGTTAAGAGGAGCTTAACCTCTTGAGTTATGTTTAGAACAAGTTGAGAACCTCCTCCTTAGATCAGTGATCTCTTGATGAAACCAAGAATTCGAGCACAACTGCCTCCTAATATCGAAATATCCTTCCCTTATTCTCCTCAACGGGCTAACAACTGACCCAGATTAGGGAGCGCTCCTTCAAAAGGGGCATCAGAGCATTAGAACGCTCCCAAAGAATCTTAAGGGGAGCACCAGCGCTTCAAAAGTGGGCAGCGCTCCTTCAGAGGGTGAGGAAGCGTTATAACGCTCCCTGAGGCCTTATAGAGGAGTGCCAGCACTCCTAAGGCTATTTTAGGGGAGCATTCACCCTCAAAACCCTTGATTAACAACCTTTTTCAGGTGTTAAGAGTTGTTTTACTCCAGTGAACCAATTCTCTTCCTTCAAATCAGTCATGTGAAATATTATAAGTGCCTCCTTAGTGTCTTCATCATGACAACATGTCTGAACATCATTTGCGACACTAGTGACCAATTTGCGACACTTGCGAAAGTTGTAGGGAAGATGTGACACTTATGACGACCGAGAGGGACATGCGACACTTATCCAGCTGAGAAATTTTGATGTGTAACAGAATGCCCCCCAAAGTATGAAGTTAGAAGATGCCAACTGATAACTGAAATGCTTTGTAGATGCTCAAGCAAGGGTATAAACTCGGAGAACCTGACGAAAGCTACACACAAACATCCAACAAATATCATGACATATTCCAAAACCCAAGGCAGACATACCTATGCTTGGGTGATCAAGACTTGGTAGGATATGGCCGCCATAAAATACACTGCAGATCCATAATTGTATTGATAAGAAAGGTATAGCTACCGAAAATACACTGTGGATCTATACTCTAATGACATGAACTGATCATAGCCATGAAGAATACACAGTGGATCTATGAGATGTCAAGACATAGCCATGACCAATACAAAGTGGATCTATGTAACAGTGTATGTGTCATTGTTCAATAGAAACTCCATCGCAACCTGGGCAAAGCATATGTCAAGGTGATGGCTCAACCCAGGATCTTCATACCAATCCCAATATGGTACGAATCTGACCATGTGAATAGATGTCTTGACGTCGAACATGGCAGAAACCACTTGATTACCGGTCAATGATTTAAACCATTAACAAGTGCAAGGGAGATCATCATTAGTGTCAATGATTCCCAAGGTACCCTAGTACATTCCAGCGAATGTGAATAGATAAGCTGAGGTTGAACATCCGTGGAATCGTTCGATCAGAGGTCAATGATGTAAACCTACTGTCGAATGTGAGGAGGCCTGCCATTGAGGCATGCAGGTCCCAAAGTACTAACTGGTTTCAAAGTCTAATTCCTGGATAATGTGTTGGAGTCGACGGGAATAGGCTCGTCGAGGGAGGGCCTTGATGTATCCCCCATCAACGACATGAAACGGACATGGAGATGTAATTGGTAGATCAAATGGACATGGACTGACACAGGTTTTGAGGCAAGATATTTGGGATGGCTGACTCTCGAGGCGGATACTTCCTTTGAACACTGAGGCACAATAGAAAAACATGACATGGGCCAAAACTATGCAGTGGGTATTATGACTTGCGTCGGGTGACCCAAAGGAGTGAAAGGAAACTCAGAGGATTGGCCCAGTGTAGAGGTTCAGTGGATTATGATATATGCAAAGTGACAAAGTGCCATGTTCAAGGGTGACTCTAAGAAGTGTTGGATGATGTTCTCAAGAGACTGCTTGGCTTGCTCCTTTCAATTTTTCCCCCATCCAGATAGATGAGTACCTCTTTTTGATTTAATGAGCTCGAGGAGGATAACACATGCTCGATATAACTCACCTTCGGTAAGTTCCTCTTTCTTTGTTTAACGAACCGGAAGAAGTAAGGGTTCGGTCCCATATGGGTCTGTCGATGTGTGCTTTAACGAGTCCAAAGACAGAAAACTCGAAGGTTTTTCAGGATTATAGAGTTTGGAAAAACACTTAAAAGAGAACTCTCTCAGTTCCTTTTTCGTACAGTAGTCCAACGAAACCGAAAAAGGGTTAAACTATCGCTCGAAAGACGCTCTTTCTGACCTTTTAACGAATGTGAAAGAAAGCAAGATCACTCGAAAATCTTTTCATATTTAGAGAGTCTAAAAAGGGTTTAAAGGAGACTCCAGGGGGGTTCCTTTTTCATGTGTTCGTATCCGTACGAGTCCGAAAAAGAGATAAAAGTTTACCCGGTTACGTTCTCATATTGTCGAGCTCGAGAACGAACTAAGACTATGCTCATAAATGTGACAAGGTGAATGATTCATTAGAATTGCTAGGAGACCTGCGATGCCAGAAACTACAAACCAGATATTAGTGAATCCATTTACATCATTAGAGAAACCCAAACTCACCATACCTTATAAAAAAAATGAAATTTTATAAATATCAATTGATTTGAAAACTCATTTACCATTTCATTTGCAAGGATTTTTGGAGTGTTGGAGAATCTCAATTTAAAGCAAATATTGTTTTCCTCACTGCCAGAGCTCGATCGATCATTTTTCTCACCGTTTGAACCAGGTAGGTGTTCATCCTTTGCTCTTTCAATCGTATGGTTTCAAATTGATTTTCACGGCATTATTTATTTAAAACACAAAACCCTAGGTCACCCCTTTTTGAACCAAGTCGGCCTCCTTTTAAAAATCAATAAAATGGGGAGATTCTTTCACAATAATGTGTTAGAGTAGGGTTTTTAGGATGTCTACACCCTTGCACTTGATTAGACCCACCATTTTAAGCAAAAGAAACTCATAAAAACTCCCCAAAATTGCCCACGCAGCCCCTTAGGTTGTATTGCATTTTTAACATGTTTTGACCATTGTTTGGCAAATATTAAAGGGTGTGGTGGTTAAAAAGGATGATTGGTTGCTTTTAGATGACATGGGAACTTTATTTTATGTTTTAAAATGTTTTTGAAAATCGCCAAAATTACAAAAACGTGGGGAATGATGAAATTTTTTATTTTTTTGTTTTGTAGGTGTCTTCGGCAAACATGATTGAATGGAAAGAGCGGGAACATGAGATGGATGATTTAGCCACTCTACAGAGTCCTCATATGTGGGCTGCTTTGCGGGCCTATGGCTTGCTCAAGTTTTTCAAATTACAAAAAATGAAAAGAGAGATTCTATTGCTTGAGCACATGATTGGTCTTTGGGACGTTGCGGAACAGGGATTTTGCATTGGTACACAACTCCTAACCATCGAGTTGGAAGATGTGTACTTTTTGACCAGCCTCTCGAAAAGAGGGGTCCCCATATCCTTTACTGGGTAGAGGGAATTACCTAAGCAGGTGGACGTGTATTTGGCACGCCACTGCGTTCCGGGAGCAAGGTTGGTAGGGGGCAGGATCCCAATCAAAGATATACAAGATCTGCCTCTCCGGTCGATACTATTTTCTATCACAAGTGTGACCGATAGTACTAGTTCTCATTTGGCATCAAGATCATAGGTGGCCTATGGTGTTCAGTGTTTAGAGCCAACAATGTTCAATTGGAGTGCAACGTTCCTTCGCAATGTGAAGGAAGAGATCTCACGGTGCAGGACTGGTCAGAAGCAGTTCGACTATGGCTCATTTTTAGTCTCGTTTTTCTTAGAGCGCATCCCTCAAATGCAGCCTCAGATAGCATTGGAATTACGACCAGTGGATGAGCCTCGGATGGAGAGGTGGACTAGTCTGTCTCCAAGACTAGTTTCGGAGTCAGAGTTCCACTTTACTGGTGATTTCTTTGTCTGGTTGAGGCGACAGTACCTCTGGATCGAGGAATTCCCTTATGCCGATGTAGACTTCCGTGGGAGTATGGACTTGATTTTTCCCGAGGGGGAAGATTGGGACGAGTCAGGTAAGAGACTAAGCCATACCTTGTCTAGTTTTTGTTTTTTAATTTTTTTGATGTATATGTATTTTTTGGGGTATGTAAAAGAGATCTAACAGATGTTCTGTTTTCAACATGCAGACAAGGGAGTAGTGCACCCAATGGATATACCAATGCCAGGGCATCGTGGCGACGCACCAGTTGCAGCAGACCCAGCAGTATCGGTGGTGGGTCTCCAGGAGGTTGAGAGGAACCTCCAAGGCCTTACGATGGGTATCCCTCCTCTGCGGAGGGGGGACGTGCCTTTGCATCTACAGCGGCACACTGTAGGGGTTCCAAAGAATATCAATTCTCTGCTTAGGCATGTAGTGTGTGCAGTGGTATGTTACTCACAGCACAATGCAGCGTGGAGAGATTAGAGTCTCCCCGTGATCATGTTTTTTTTGTATGCCTTGTCAGGTGATGTTGTATGGGTGGATGGACCCAATATTTTGCTCTCTTACACACTTTTTGATGTAATGCAAACATTTCAGTCACGCGATATATATATATATATACAGTTTCGAGTTTTATTATGCCAATGATTTGTACATGATGATGTCTGTGATGTGTTTTAATTTACATGCAATGTACAGTTTTCCTTTTTGCTTAAATCTTATATGTGGGCCAAATACCGATCCATAATATAATTAGCTAATGAATCTAAAACACTATTAAGTTCTCTCAGAATGTGTCTATATTCGATGTAATCGAACATTCATTTGAGACGACAAAATTGCAAGTGTAGGCGTAGCAGGATACGACTACGGATAGCGTAGATACGGTTGAGTTGACGAACCACCAGTTGGGAGTCTAAGTAAATAATGATGCGATAAATACCTAGAGAGGAAGCTTGGGTCAGTAGTCCAATGACAGCATGATATTCTGCCATATTGTTGGTTGCTGGTCCTAAACAAATGCCTCCTGAACTCACCACCTGGTCAAATTGGTAAATAACCCAAGCTGCTGAAGCAATATTCCGGGTATGTCGGCTAGCGCCATCCGTGAACCCAAAAAGATAGGAAAGGAAGACGTCATTTGTGCATGAAAACACAGGCACAGTCATGAGTGGCAATGGTAAAGACTCGAGCATGCGAAAGAAAAGACACACCAAAACTAAATACAATAATGTACAAAGTACAATATGCTAGGTGATCTAGGCATAGTACTTCTTAAGGTAGAGCCTGTTTCGGGGCTCTCCTAGGGAGATTCCATCGTGCTCAACTAATTCATAGGCACCTTTATGTAAGACATGCTTCATGATGTAGGGACCATGCCACATGGGTTCTAACTTTCCTGTCCCCAATTTATCGTGAGCTTGGTCGTAAGTAAGGACCAAGTCTCCTTCTACGAAAGTCCGAGGGTGGACGGATTTTTCATATTGACTTTTAATTCATTTTTGATGTGCCTCATTGGCGAGAGCAGCATCACGATGCATTTCATCTAGTTTGGATAGATACAAAAATCGTTCTTATTCAGTGGAAGTGTGGGGCAGGAGTTCTACTTTCAGTTTGAGTGATGGAATCTCACACTCAATTGGTAGGATGGCTTCAATGCCATAGACCAACTGGAAGGGAGTGAATCCAATTGAAGTTTTCATAGAGGTGCGATAGGCCCAGAGAGCGGAGAACAGTTGTAGATGCCACGATGTTTTGTTTTCCCCTACCATGCATTGGATCATGGTTTTTAGGACTTTGTTGATAGCTTCAACTTGTCCATTCGCTTGAGGGTAGTAAGGGGATGAGTTTTCATGGTAAAAACCCAATTTGACATGTAACTCGCTCATCATCTGGTTTTTGAAGTGTGCACCGTGGCCAGTGACAATGGCACGTGGTACACCAAAATGAGTTATGATGTGGTTGAAGAGGAAAAGAGTTGCAGTACGGCCATCATTCAGGAAGGTAGGCATAGCCTCAGCCCATTTGGTGAAGTAATCGACGGCAACGATGATGTAATCGTGCCCCCTGGCTGAGGTAGGCTTACACTGCATGAAATCAATGCCCCATTTGGTAAAGGGGCCAATGGCGATAATTGGGTGTAGTGGCATAGGGTGGGTGCGTGCCTTCTTGTTAAAGATTTGGCAGGGTGGGCATTTCTTGACAGCCTCGATACAATCTTTGAAAATCGAGGGCAAAAATAGTCGGCACGCAGGATTTTTTGGGCTGTGGCCATTCCGAAAAGGTGACCGCCACAGGCGCCAAGGTGAAAATCATTCAAAATGCGTTCAGCCTCTTCGTGAGTCAGACATCGCCGAAGGATGGTGTTGATGCCATGATGATATAATGTGTCGCCGAGGATGAGATAACGGAGAGAGTGGTGACGAATGCGTCGTCGCTCTTCACGAGAGATGTTGGGCTGAAAACGTTGTGTTTGAAGGTAGAGGAGAATGTCTCCGTACCAAGGATCAGAGGTGTTGATGAGGAAGAGAGATTCATCGGGTAGAGAATCTCTAGGTTCGATGTTTTCATTGGCATGAGGAAAAGAACAGATGAGCTCGGAAAACACCAGGGATTTTTTGGCTTTCGCCTTCGTAAACTTAAGATCTAATTCTTGGAGAATAACGATCCATTTCGAATATTTACCCCCAAGTACTTGACGTGTCAGGACGTGGTACATGGGGTTGGAGTCTGTGATTACCGTGGTGGTGCGTAATAAGATGTAGTGGCAGAATATTTGGACAGCGATGACAGCTGCCAAAGACAGTTTCTCAACATGTGAATATCTGAGTTTGGGTCCAGATAAACTCTTTCTCAGATAGTAAATCACATGTTCTTCGTCGTTAGAGTCTTCTTGGACTAACACCATTGCGATGGTGGAAGTAAAAGCGACCAAGTAAAGGATATAATCCTTTGTGTATTCGGGTGGATGTAACAAAGGTGCATGGGTCAAAGTGTGCTTGAGAGCATCGAATGACCGTTGAGCTGCGTCATCCCAGATGAAAGGGACATTCTTTTGCAGTATCCACATAAATCCTTTAGTGATCTCGGCATAATTGCAGATGAAACGGTGAAGAAAGTTTTCTTTTCCTTGTAAACTTTGGAGTTGGGTTAAATTGGTGGGTGGGGGTAAGGCTAAGATGGCCTTGATCTTTAAGGGGTCCACCCTAATCCCATCTTTGGAGACAATGAAACCAAGGAGTTGACCAGATTCGACAACGAAGATGCATTTGTGTGGGTTCAGACGAATACGATAGAACCTACATCATAGAAAAATCGCACGTAAGTGATCAATGTGATCAGATCGGTTTAATGAATGTGAAGGTAAATCATCAAGATACAGTTCTGTGATATGTTTGATGTCATGAAAAGTGTACGACATGGCTCGTTGGAAAGTGGCTCCAACATTTTTAAGACCAAAAGGTAGCTTTCGGTAGGTGAAGGTTCCCCAAGGGCAGATGAAGGCTGTCTTGTGTTGATCTGTAGGCAAGATTTCAATCTGGTAATATCCAGAAAATCCATCCATGAAAGAAAAAATTACGCTCCCTGCGCAGTTATCAATGATTTGGTTGATGAAGGGCGTAGGGTAGTTGTCCTTAGGACAAGCTTTGTTGAGGTCTCGATAGTCAATGCAAACACGGATGGTCCCTTGTTTCTTAGCTACCGGAACAAGGTTGGAGACCCATTCGGTTAAAGGGACGGGATAGATAAAGCCAGAATTTAGAAGTTTTTCGACTTCTACCTTAATAGCTGCAACTTTCTTGGGATGAATCGGGCGAAGCTTTTATTGAACCAGTTTCACATCAGGGTAGGTTTTGATTTCATGTACGATGATCGAAGGATCGATCCCTGGAATTTCCTCGTAACTCCATGCGAAGACATCGCGGAATTCCTTGAATAAAGCAACATAAGAGACCACTTCGTCAGGTGTGCAGTTAGCACCAAGGTTGATGTTTTCCACGACACCTTCTTTGATTGAGATGTCAATCGTGACGGTAGTTGAGATGTTACCCATGTTCCCCTCAGAGAGAGTGTTTTTCATGAGGATAGGAGATTGTGGAGCTTCGGTAACATTGGGGGGGAAGACAGATCGTATGTCTTGGATTTCTTCCAAAGGTGGAAGGAAAGAGGATCGATGGTGGTTGTCATCCTAGGGTAGATCGTCGATGCTAAGCATTTCCATGATAGATTCATCCTAAGGAAAAATATGGGAAATGTAATCGACGACAGATGAGAGGGAATCTAACCACGAGGGCATTGAATAAGTATCGAGTACCAATGAATGTGAATCGTTTGAGGAGGGAGAGGTAGATTGAATAGCTACGTATGCGGCCTCGGTTGTGCTCAATGGCATTGTGTCACTGAGCACATTGAATTCCAAAGGACTAGGCACAATCCAGGGGTCAGATGATTCCAAGGATTGATAAGGCAAAGTTGAAATCATATTGACAGTAGCAATATGATGTGAAGTAGGTGGAAGTGGTGTAGGGAAAGTACCCATGAGGCTAGAATCTTTCAACAAGCCAACACCAACGCTTTCATACGTAAACAAGTGGTCTCCCAGAAAAGGAATATTGTTGGTAGCAGGGATGCGAGCATCGGGTGTGCAGAAATCAAGCTGATCGATGGTAACAATTTTTCCTTAATGAGGGAATTGTACACATTGAAACACCGACGAGGCGATGGCGGTCATCGCGTAGAACCAACTTCTTCCAAGTAGTAGGTTGTAATCGAGGGGAGCATCGACCACCTCGACGTCAATAGTGACAGTTTTGCCGCCCAACTGAACGGATAAGGATTGTAATAATCTGTGAGGGTGAAAATCTCATCCATCAAAGGCGCATAACATGGTAGCAGATTTGTTAAGGGCAGGTGACTTCAAGCCTTTCCAACAGGCTAGGGACATGACACAGGTGGAGGCTCCCTCATCCAGGATAGTCCGGTGGATTTGTTGATTGTGAACAACCACATCGATTTGGAAAGCTAGCTGGTGGGAGAGTCGCGGTTGATGATCGTCTTGGTTAAACGTGAGGTAGTTCGATGACTCGGGATCAAAAGTGCCAATAGAAGCTAAGAGCATTCTACGTTGGTTGGGACAATGTTGTAGAACTTCCAAGGCAGACATGGCACATGAAGCTTGGGCCAAATATTCTACGATATTGTAGTTTTGGGCAGCCCGTAAATTAGGATTGAATGTGGATTTCCGGATGGTGCTCTTAGGAGGGCGTAAGATAGAGTCAAAAGATGGTTTCTCAATCTGGAGCGGCCCGGATGGAGGGCTAACAGATGGAGGATTGGTGGAAGATGGTAACGGGTTTGACGCAGAACTGTTAGCGATCTTCTGCTTGTTAGGTTTAACTGGCATGTCGTATGTCGCAGAGTGAGTTGTTAGATTAACTCCGTTAAACATGTAAATGTGGGCACTTGTCGAGGCCTCATCATGGGGTTGGTTGGAACTGCCCCTCGGCATGGGGGTTTGTGCAACCAAGGATTGTTGCTGCGGAAAAGGTTGAGTGAGCATAGTGGGTTGTGAATTTCCCTTGAAAAGTTTGGCCACTTCATCACGATGTGGGCAGTCTCGAGTGTAGTGATCGTCACCACAAATGAGACATGGGAATTTTGGTTTTCGTTGTGGTTGTTTTTCGGCAGCAGGGGTTTGTGGTTGGGTTTTGGGTTGCTCATTGTTGTTGTTCATCTTTGGTTTGTTTCTCACTTTCTTCTTGCCCCCAAGCTGTTGTGAAGGGGTTGACTGGACCGCATTCACATCAGAGACCTGAGTTTGAGGTGGGGTAGAAGAGGGTGTGGTCGAACTGGGGGCAGCTGTGGAAGTGGGCCGCTGGATTGTTCCAGTAGACTGAGTAGTAGATTGAGTTTTTACGGAGCCAATAACTCCATCCGCATGCGAAGCAGTCGATGGTTTGGATGGATCGTTAGTGGCATGGGTAGCGTTCGGTATCAACTCGTATAGAGTACCAGATTGTGAATAGACTAAGTCCAAGTATTGAGCTCTAGCGATGGCTTCTTCCTCAGTGACTACGCCACCCATGGCAACATCACGAGAAATCTAGGGTAATAGTGATTTCGTGAACCATTCTGCTAACAATTGGTCAGGAATGACCACTTTGATTAGCCTTCATTGTCGTCTCCATTCATGGATATGATCGAAGATATGTATGGAAGTTGTCTGACGAAGAGAGGTTAATAGTTCAGTACCCGTCTCGTATCAAATGGGTAGTTGAAAGTGTGTGAGGAAGGACATGGCAAGGGAGTTGAAATTGTGAAAGGAGGCGCGTTGTAATTCAATATACCATTTCACTGCGGAACCCGTAAGTGTTCGTTGGAAAAGACGCAACCGAATCGAATCATCCATGAGGGAGTTGGATGAGCACCACAAATGGAAAGTCATCACGTGGTTATTTGGGTCTTCTCCGGGCTTTCCGTCAAATTTTGGGATATCAGAAGGAAGTTTAGCTGGAATGGCTGGCCAAACCGGAGAATGATAAATGGGATCATTCGTTAACTGAGACAAGTCTGGAACGTCCAGAGTGGCTAGAAAAGGTAGTTGTCGGTTAACCTGTGGGTAATGCTGGTGTGGCAAAGGGACACCAGTGGGGCCCAATACTGGGTTATGTGGATAATTGTAACTCATGGGCCCTCTCATGTGAGGTTGGTTTTGACCAAGGTACATAGGATTCAAGATGTTTTGTGAAGTATTGGTGAGCGGAGGATAACTGGATGGGTTTTGTGGATTATAGAGTGGGTTTGGCATTTGTCCAAAAGGGGGTTGTTGCGGAGTCTACACATTTTGTCCTGTGGAGGCATGTGGGTTTCCTTGAAAAGGAACGCTCCACGGATTAGGTGCGGTGGACACATTTTGTCCCGTGGAGGCATTTGGATTTCCTTGAAAAGGGACACTCCACGGATTAGGTGCGGTGGACACATTTTGTCCTTGTGGTTGATGGTGTACTCTGGATTGAGGTTGCCCCCCAGTATGAGGGTGCCCCCCGAATGGAATTTGTCCTCCAGTAGGAGGATGCCCCCCAGCATTAGGGTTCCCTTCGAATGGAATTTGTCCTCCGGAGGGAGGATGCCCCTCAGTTTGAGGTAGAGTTCCCAGGATCTGAAAACTAGATGCCAATGACTGACCGATGTTGCTGATTGGGTTAGGACCACCAAGACCAGTCCCTCCGGGTTGTTGGATAGGTATGGAACTTCTCGGTATAGTTTGAGTAGTGGTTTAGGCAGTGGTGGTAGTGGAAGAATTCAATGCCCTAAATCCAAAAGGGAGTGTAGGTCTTTGTGTTATAGGTGTGCCAATCGGGGCTTGATTAACTACCGCATTACCGGCAGGAATAGTCAAAATGTGCGGGTTCATTGTCGAATGGGATGTTTGGAGGGGAATAGTAGGCCTTGGGCCAACAGACGGTATGTTCGGACCAATGGTTGGTGTGGTTTTTAAAGTGGTAGTACCGGTGAAATGATTTGGGGGTACAGTATAGAAAAAGGGTGTATCGGCACCTTCTCATGTTCCATAGAGGTCTCGCACCAAGCGTGGTGGACTTCGAACAACATCTGTAGTCCAAAAAGGGTCACTGGCTAGAGGATTCTGAGTAGACCTGGCCGAAATTTCAGAAGGGTTGACGACAACAAATTCTCCAGCGGAATTCAGGTGGAGGACCTGTCGTTCGTATCCCTCCAGAATGCAATAAGCTTCCAGAGATTCTGAGACAATTCGGAAATTCTTCAGGGGGATGGGAACTTCTTCCTGGGCAGTTGTAGCATTATGAACCTCACTCTGTTGAGGAGATTCCTCGGTAGAATGAGGGGGTAAAGGGGTGTTTCCTTCCATATTCTCTGGAGGAAGTCCCTGTAGCCTTCGCAAGTGGCGTGGAGGGTCGATGTTGGTGGAGAAGAGTCGTCGAAAGAAATCTATGGCCAACTAACGAAAAGAAACAGCACACGCTAAAAAAATATAAGAATCACAACCAAGCAAACAAGACCTTCTTTTGATGACCGTACTAGTTGGTGATGAAATCCAACATCGCATGATCAAGTCTAGAAGGGGCGGGGATAGGGTGGAACAGTTACAATGGTGACCTACTTAACAGACTTACGCCTTGGTGCAAGCTTCCACACAGTAATTGTGGATTTACCCTCCAAGGAGCCTGAGTGAGTTTGACCAATGTCTACTCTAGGTACAGTGAGACTTCCCATCACCGTCACCTTGTGTATGAACCTAAAGATTATGGCCACTAAGGTTACCAATTCGCAGTCAGCCCCTGGGCGGGAACAGTCGACAATTCGATCCGAACGTACGGGTAGGGTATCAAGCCCGAAACCAACAAAGAGGCTTCCACACAGTAATTGTGGATTTACCTAAAATTGATCCCCATAATATGATCTGACCACCACAATCAGTTAAACCACGGAGGGTTAGTCCCCGTAGCTTACCCAAATGCAACCTCGTGCGTAACCCCTGTGTGAGAGGGGGATCCCATGCAGACTTATACGATAACTGGATTTGACTCTCCCTAACTCAGGATGCTACTGTTTGTTTTAGAAACTTTGGAGAGTTATGCTCACAGCCCTGATCCAAAGTACTAAGCCTAGTCTACTGTTGGTGGAGGATCCTAGAAAAGAAAAAGTTCTAGATAACTTTTAATTAGCGTTGATTTTTATGGTTGTTCTTTACGCAAAGGGGTGCATGGGAGTGAAACGAATGGAATTATGACTCAGACCCAAATAATGCATTAGATATGATAAGCAGTCATTTCCTTTCGATGAATATCTATCTAAGGGAAAGAGAGAGTTCTTTCACTAACAAGAACAAAAATGGATGCCCTCAAACAATTATTTTCTCAATCGAATCCTAATGTAACGCAAAAAAATTTAAGATACCTTCTGATATGCACAATCAATCATGCAGATGATTTTTTATTGTTTGCGTATGGATGATGATCAGCACAACACAATGCTTGTCTTGCTAATTATTCTCTTGGTATGAATGAAAATCAATCTAGCACAAGCAAAAGTTACACAAACAATACACCCTTTCGTTGCAATCAAAACGAAAAGCGAAAGAAAAGAAACAATCAAAGAGAAAAGCAAACTTCACACCCAAAAGCAAAAGCTAAAGAACAAATGAACTTGACTAAAATCAAGACAAAGAGGTCTGTAGGCCTTTGATGACCTTCACCAGGGTTTGTACTCAGCTGATGAGGAAAGAAAAGCAACGCATGGATTTCAAATTTCACTCAACAGGAAAAAACTTAATGAAAATGTTTAAGGAGGCTACAAGATCCAATCAACAAGGTGTTTATTCTTCAAAAAGACAGGTGTCAAGGCTGGTAAGGAAGGAAAATTGACTCACTAGATCACTCAGCAAAAGAGACACAGAGGCAAACCCTAAAAAAGGCAGTTCTGGAGGGTTTTTTGGCCAAAAAGAGGTTGGCACTCTGTTTCCAAGGGAAAGGAGTGTTATAACACTCTGTGTAAGGGTATTGGGAGCACTGGCACTCTGTTAACACTAGGACAGGGGCGTCAGGGTCTAAAAACTCCAGAAATGTCAAAAAATTCCAAAAATTGGGATGCAAACTTGACTAGTATGTTGAGTGTGATAAAGTAAGGAGTCAATCAGCTCATGAAACCAATCAAAGAGGAGTGAACTAGGTCTGAAACAATCAAGGGATATAACAAGGTCAATGAGGAGAAAAATCCAAACAAGAGGTTTTGATTCGAGGCTATCTCCCCAGTGGAGTCACCGGTTTCTGTTGTAGGAAAATCTCCCTGCGGACAGGTAGATCACCTCTAGAGCTTGACCTTAACCCTATATAGAAAAATGCTTATCATGGACATTTAATTCCTTTCAAATATATCTAAACTAACAAATGAGAAGGAAGGATGATAGAAGTACCTTTTTATCGATGTTTGTCCCTGCACGCTCCGAGTTGTGCTCCAATCCTTTTGCTCCTCACTGAGTTCTATGGACAAAACGAGATACAATTGCTTCCTACTCTATTGATGTTAGCTTGAAAATAGATCTATCAACTAGTGATAAGTTCATGTGACATTAGACACAAACTAGAAAGAAACAGACCAAGCGTGTCATATCAATGAGAATAACGATAGCAGTACTTACAATCGTAGATGTGAATGCGACAGCTTCGTCAAGTCCTCTTCGTCTAACCCTTGCCTGAAAGTTCCACAATATGGATAATAGCAGCTTCACTAATCACTCTGACTGTAAGTTTCCTCCAAGATCATATGTTTCATAGCTTCAGTTCTTCCCCCTTTCCACCATCATAGAGCTTGTTTATATAGGTTAAGAGGAGCTTAACCTCTTGAGTTATGTTTAGAACAAGTTGAGAACCTCCTCCTTAGATCAGGGATCTCTTGATGAAACCAAGAATTCATCACAAATGCCTCCTAATATCGAAATATCCTTCCCTTATTCTCCTCAACGGGCTAACAATTGACCCAGATTAGGGAGCGCTCCTTCAAAAGGGGCATCAGAGCGTTAGAACGCTCCCAAAGAAGATTAAGGGGAGCGCCAGCACTTCAAAAGTGGGCAGCTCTCCTTCAGAGGGGTGAGGAAGCATTATAACACTCCCTGAGGCCTTATAGGGGAGCGCCAGCGCTCCTAAGGCTGTTTTAGGGGAGCGTTCACCCTCAAAACCCTTGATTAACATCCCTTTTCAGGTGTTAAGAGTTGTTTTACTCCAGTGAACCAGTTCTCTTCCTTCAAATCAGTCATGTGAAATATTATAAGTGCCTCCTTAGTGTCGTCGTCATGACAACATGTCTGAACATCATTTGCAACACTAGTGACCAACTTGTGACACTTGCGAAAGTTGTAGGGAAGATGCGACACTTATGACGACCAAGAGGGACATGCGACACTTATCCAGCTGAGCAATTTTGATGTGTAACAGAGTCCATACAAGGCTTCATGGCTATAGAAGGGGCATCAAGTAAGTGTTACTAAACAATGTTTAGTTGAATTTAAAATAGGAGGATATAATGATAAAGTACTCTATGATGTCATTCCTATGGATGTATGTCATTTATTGCTGGGTAGACCATGGCAATATGACAGAAATGTGGTTCATGACGGGAGAATGAACACATATACTTTAGAGAAGGATGGGAGGACACACAGGTTGCTTTCGATAAAGGATAAGGAAGTGAAGCTAGAAGTGAACAACACAGTACTTCTCATGAGTGGGAAGGAGCTTCTCACAGAGATAAAAAAGAAAGAAGATCCACAATTCTTTGTGGTCAGAAAGCCGAGAATTGTTCTGACTAGCACAAGAGTGGATGATTTACTAGGTGAAATTCAGGAGCTGCTAGAAGAATTCGTTGATATCGTGGTAGACAAATTACCTCGTTCGTTGCCATCGATGAGGAGTGTGAGTCATCACATTGATCTCATACCAAGAGCTAGTTTTCCAAACAAAGCTGTGTATAGGTTGATGCCACAGGAAAATGAAGAGGTAAAGAAGCAGGTCCAGGAGCTACTAGACAAGGGATTGGTCAGGGAAAGCTTGAGCCCGTGTGCTGTTCCAACAGTGTTGAGTCCAAAGAAAGATGGAGGTTGGAGAATGTGCACCGATTCCAGAGCCATTAACAAGATAACCATCAGGTATAGGTTTCCATTGCCACGGATGGACGACTTGATGGATTGTTTAAGTGGAGCCAAATTTTTTTCAAAAGTTTATTTGAAAAGAGGATACCATCAGATTCACATGAGGGAAGGCGATGAGTGGAAGACAACCTTCAAAACCAATGAAGGGTTGTACGAATGGCTAGTCATGTCATTTGGCTTGACAAATGCACCAAGTACCTTCATGAGGTTGATGAATGAAGTCCTGAAGGAATTCATCGAGAAGTTTGTCATTGTTTATCTGGATGACATACTTATTTACAGTAAATCAGAGGCTGAACACTTGAAGCATTTGGCCATTGTGATGAGGAAGCTACAACAGGAGAATCTGTTGATCAACATGAAGAAGTCCTCATTCATGAAGACAGAGCTCATTTACTTGGGTTTTGTTATTTCAATGAATGATTTGAGAATGGATCCAGATAAAGTGGAAGTAATCAAGAATTGGCCATCACCAAGAAATATTTTCGAGGTGAGAAGTTTTCATGGTTTGGCTAGTTTCTACAGAAAGTTCATCAGGAATTTCAGTGAAATTAGCGCAGCGATGATGAATACAATGAAGAAAATACATAAATCTTTTCACTGGACAGCAGAGGGTGAGAAGAGATTCAATCTGTTGAAGCGGAAGATCACAGAACAGCCAGTGTTGGTGTTGTCGGATTTCCAAAAGACATTTCAGGTGAAATGTGATGCAAGCGAGTATGCCATAGGAGTGGTCTTGAGTCAAGAAGACAGGCCAGTTGCATATTTCAGTGAGAAGCTGGATGAGGAAAAACTGAAATACTCCATGTATGATAAGGAATTCTATGCCATCATACAGGCATTGAAGAAATGGAGGCATTACTTAATCCCGAAAAAATTTGTTTTGTATAGTGATAATCATGCATTACAGTTTGTGACTCAATAGGAGAAGTTGAATTAGAAACATGCAAAATGGGTAGAGTATATGCAGAACTTCACATTTGTAATTAAACACATTTCAGGTACTGCTAACAAAGTGGTTGATGCTTTGAGCAGGAAGTGTTTGTTGCTGCAGGAATTTCGAGTCAAAACATTGGGCTTTGAAAATCTTAGAGACATGTATGCAGGTGATGTAGATTTTGGAGAGGCATATGAAGCAGTTGAGAATCCAGTTCTCAGAGACAGAAGCCTGTGGATATATTATATGATCCAGAAGGGACTGTTGTTCATAGGAAATCAACTATGCATTCCAAAATGCTCCATGAGGGAGAACCTCTTAAAGGAGAAGCATAGTGGAGGCTTAGCAGGACATTTTGGCCATGACAAGACATTTTCTAAGCTGAATGAGTCATATTTTTGGCTAGGGATGTGAGCAGAGGTCAAAAGATTTGTATACAGATGTAGAGTTTGCCAGCATTCAAATGGAAAGAAGTAGAATGCGGGGTTTTATCAACCATTTCCCATACCAAAAAGGCCATGGGAGGCGATAAGCATGGATTTTGTATTGGGATTGCCAAGGATGCAAAGAGGATTTGATTCTGTCTTTGTGGTTGTGGACAGGTTTTCTAAAATGGCACATTTTATCCCATGCCAGAAAACCAACGATGCGACTCATATCACAAATCTATTCTTCAAGGAGGTCGTTTGACTTCATGGATTGCCAAAAAGCATAGTTTTTGATAGGGACACAAAGCTCATAGGCCATTTTTGGAGGACACTATGGAAGAAGCTGGGAACTAACTTGATGTTTAGTTCTACTTATCATCCTCAGATGGATGGGCAAATGGAAGTGATGACTAGAAGTCTGGGAGACTTGCTGAGGAGCTTGGTGACAGAGCACCATACTAGCTGGGATAACATATTTCCACAGGCAGAGTTTGCATACAATGACTCAGTGAACAGGAGCACAGGAAAGAGTCCATTTTAGGTTGTATATGGAATGCAACCGAGAGGGCTTTCTGAATTGAGGGATTCAGAAAATACTGCTACTAGCAGTGCTAGTGCAGAAGATTTTGCTGGGGCGATGAAGAAACTTCACAGTAGGGTGAAGGAGCGACTGTTGAAATCCAGTCAGGAGTACAAGCGCAAAGCCGATCAGCATCGGAGACAACTTCGGTTTGAGATTGGTGATCTAGTTCTGGCACATTTGAGGAAGGAAAGGTTCCCGAGGGGAACATATAATAAGCTAAAGATGAAGAAAATTGGTCCATGCAAGTTCTTGAGAAAATTCGGGGAGAATTCTTATGAGATCGAGTTGCTGGATGGCATCGGGATATCTCTGATATTTAATGTTTCAGATTTATATCCATATAAAGTTGATGAAGCAGGAGCAGAAAGTAATGAGCAGCCAGTGATCCAATGGATGAAGCAATTGCCAGTTGCAGAAAAGCCACAGATGGAGTGCATAATGGACAAGCGAGTGGGTAAGAAGACCCGAAGGAAGGAATACTTCGAGTACCTGGTCAAGTGGAAGAACCACCCAGTAGAATATGCCATCTGGGAGAGCGAAGAAGTGATACAGAAGCATGGACATACCATGCGGGAGCTCATGGATGGGAGCCCATGAAAGTTTTCAAGCCGAGGAGTATGATGTAGGAGCATCACCAACACCTCAAGCGAGCCAGCACATCAAGTGAAGGACAGCTGGACAAGAAACACAAATTTTGAAATACTTTGGAATTGTTGCGCAAGTCTTAAATGAATCATTTAAGAGATGGTGCACTTGTATTGTAAATGGACCTTGAGCCTTTAAGCTCTCATCCTTAGGAAGATAGTCGGCATTTAATTTAGTTAATGCTGGTAGATAGGATTTTAATTGTAGATTTGATAGCTTAGAGTCCGAGAGGGAAAACAGATATAGACACCCTCATTTGTACATTGTAACATTAGAGAGAGTGAAGCAGGAGAGCAGAAGAGCAAGCAAAGAATAGTGTATGAAGAACACCCATGTACAGGCATTTGAATTAATAGAAGAAAGATTTGATTCAAATTCATGGTTTGTGTTGTTTCTCTGTGTATATTGTTGATGTAATCATGAATGTTTTCTTCCTATCATACATTTGCTTTTATATGCTGTGTATGTGATTTCATGTTTCAACTAAAGTCTGAATGGGAGATGGAATGAGTTTCAATTGTTTCTCTATCTGATCCAGGAGATTCCTGCAAGGTGTGCAGTCGAAAACCATCCGCAAGGAGTGCGTTGATGAAGGCTCAGGTAGTTTAACTCTTATACTTATTCACCTAGAAGTGAAAGTGGGTTGTTGAAGCCATGCAAGGAGTGCGCAGGCTGAAGAGGAAGTCTCAGTCGTGAGTCTGAGAAGGAAGCTTTGGAGGACTGCTGCTGCAGGTGTGCGCAGAGTCAAAGAAGGTTGAACACTTGAAGTGTTTACAGGGTTGCCACAAGGAGTGCGTGCAAAGAGATCTCTTTTCCAAGAGACTGAGAAGATGAAAAAATATTAGGAGGGACAAAGCCTCCAAATCTGTTGAAGGACCTCACCGAAGGTTTTGGGTTAGGAAATCCTCAAGGAGGGAGGAGTGACGGTCAAGATCTTGTGGAGGAGCTCGTGGAAATCCCGTCAGCCATTAGATCCATCAGAAGTAGCAAGGAAGTTATGGCCACACAAGGAGTTTAAGCCTAGAGTACTGTGAGCCATTGGATTATCATCTGATTACCCGTCAATCGTTCGATTGGATAGAAGCTGCACAGGGTTTAAAGTCCGCGTGGGCATCGGGGTTTCAGAAGTTAAGAATTTGGAGACCTTTCGAGTCTCGAAACACCGATGGAGATCCTAGTTGTTGATCTCGACAGGACACGCGTTAGTATTTTGGCGAGGCATCGGGATATTGGAGGCATCGGGGTTTTGAAGGTCAAGAGAACTGAGACCTTTCGAGTCTCGAAACTCTGGGAGAATATTAGCTGTTGATCTCAGCAGGACACGCATTAGACATCAGGAGAGGAGTCAGGATTTAACCCATCGTGGATTACAGGAGTGAAGAAATTGTTTCATTAGGAATCGAGATCTTGTGATGTCTGAAATGACGATGGGGAGATAGTGACGTGGAAGGATCTGGTCACACGTGCATCAGGGATTGGCATATCAGGATTCTCGGTGATGAGAAAATCATCGCAGGAGGAGTCGCGAAACTCCAAAATGTGATGGCCCCATAGTCATAGCATTCCAGTGGAGGATAGGTGTTACCCATATCGGGGTTCGGGACTTGGAGAGTTCCGTGAACTAGTGCAACGGAAATCGCGATATCCCGATACGCGATTTCTCGATTTGTCACACGAGTGGGGACCACCAGGATCAGAGTGGTGGATAGGGGTCGCACCACACTGAATGATCGCAGATCAAGGCTAGTGGATTCGCGATAAAGCCAAAGTCCCGATAAGGTGGGATAAGTTCAGCGTTGACTGAGACATCAGGAGTCGGGGATCTGTGAGGGGAGTGGATCATGATCTCATAGGTGCCGATTTCCCGACAGGGAAATTCTTGATAGGAGCAGGAAAGCATTGATGAATTTTCATCGGGTTTCGAGGATTTTCTGAGACCCAAACCTGTGATTTCAGGACTCAGGATCTTGCAAAGTCTGATTTCCTGATTTGGAGTAAGGAGATTGTTGGTCACTATAATTGCTTAATTAAATTCAAACAACCAAGTGAAACATAAATTATCAACCCAGGGAAGTCTTTTGTTTCAAAGATAGCCACGCACTGTCTATGCTCAACTTCAAAGGCATTTAGTGTTGTAGTAAAGAAATTATTCTATCTCTAATTGCTGAAGTGAACTGAAGTTCTGAATTAGATCACAGGAAAGAAATCTCCCTAATTGCAATTCTTCACAGCTAAATTAAGAATCCTGGATTACATTTTAAAGCATCATTGCAATGGGAAAGAACAACTATCTTGCAATCAGAGAACAGGACCCTTATTCTCAACAGAGATTCAGTATCAATACTTTTTCATGAAAATAATAATGCAGAACCAATAAACTCTATCTAACAGAGAACAAAGAACTTAGTTCCTTTCTGTCTAAGCAGGAGCCTTGGGCCTTACTTATGTTTAGCACACTTGTGAGATTGAAGTCTACAGAGAACAAGGCAATCTGATTCCTTTCTTTCTAAGTAGGGATCTCTAACCCAGTTCTGATTAACATAGGGAAAGTAAACAGGAATTAGGATGTTTTAGTTCTTTCCTTTCTGAGTAGGAACCCTTAATCCAATCCCTGGCTAAC
>JASDQU010105212.1:313269-324990 GCA_032191745.1 Picea mariana
TACTTCCCTTGAACAATAAACTATTGATTATTTCTCATATATTGTGCATGGTGTATTATGGTGTATTGGTGTAACTCTTATACTATTGTTCATTTCTCATTGGATATAGTTGAATGGTTTAAGTATAAGTTGAAAAAGGTTTTAAACTGTACTTGATACTGATTCACCCCCCTCTGAGTATCAACAGTGTTGGTGGTGTCTGCTAACACTTCTTGCTTACCAACATGTCTGGATCTGGAAGAAATTAACCAGTTGTATCGAACCACTTCACGCACCGATGATTAAATTAATCCAACTATCGATGGTGTAATTAGCTGGAGAAGTATCACATCATGTGATTCTAACTCAGAAACTAGTCTGGAGAATTGGAAACAATGCCTACATGAGGTCTCAACCAGAAGATGCACACGAATAGACCACGCAGTAAGGTGGGTTGGGACAAAAGTCAAAGAACCTCCAATTTTCCATGGAATCAATGACTTGGAAAAATTCCTAACAAGATATGAGGATGAATTACTAGACAGTCAGAGATTTCTATCTATTGAAATCACACTTAAGGCCACACCTGCAAGATGGTGGAGCACACACAAAGAAACAATCAAGGACTAGTACCAATGTAAGTGGTTACTGCGAATTATGTTTGGCGCAGAGCAAAGAAGAAACGAACAACAAAAATATGATGGACAGGGGGCACCGGTAGAACACTTGGAGAAGTGTAGAGCGTTGTGTAAAATGACACCCCCAGAGGAATGGCCTCATTATTTTGTACACACATTAGATGGAATCCCAAAAAACTGGTATACATACCAGGAACTATGCAAAGGAACTGTTAGCAGAATATTGGTTTATGCCTCAGCGTTGCATAAGTGGCACTACCTAATATTTCTCAGAGAATGAAATCTGCATTTCATTATTCATTTTGGCAAATGAATACAATTGTTATGGGGATTTTCATTTGTTTTGGGGAAGTTGAAATTATATTGATTTATTCCTAATATCCAAGTTAAATCATTAAAGCACCCACATATTTATGCTACCTAATTGCATGTAGAAACAAAGTCAAGCACTATGTAATATTTTGGCAGAGGCTAAATTGTGTAGAGTTATTTTGCTAGTTTTGAGTCACTAATTTAAAACTTGGGTTATGAGCAGTTGAGGATGTATTTTTGAAAACTGGAGGAGGTTTTTGTTCATAACATTCCAAATAACAAAAAACTCTCTCAAGTTTTCAAAATGTGTTTTGGTTTGAGAGATATTGGATATAGAAGTAGGCATTGCGTACTCTGCATAGTGGCACTGTGTACTAATTTCCTATAGCGGTCACGGTTTTCATATTCTCTTTGTTGGTAGGTTGCCACATGTCAAGGAGGGTTTGAATGAATTCTCAAGGATTAGTTATATGTTAAGGGACACCTTCACCTAATATTTAGCTCCATTAAAGGCCTCATGCATGAGGTCGAAACAATTTATTAATGACTTCCAACAAATTCCTGAAAATCGACAGTTTGTTAGATTTTTGTCTCTTTGACTATTGCCACCTATCTCCAAGGCTTAGAATCCAATGGAGGAGATGGGATTCAAAATCCTTAGGTTATTTGGATGATATTTTCTATTTAAAGAGGGATATATCTCTTGGAGAAGGGAGATTGATGAGCCAAGAGAGGCTAGAGAGAGATGTAGCATGCAGTTTTCCTGTGTGTGTTCATATTTTAGCCTGTGGGCAGTTTTTGATTGTAAGCATTACTGCTATTGGAGACTAATGAGAGTTGTGATTTCAGATTGTAACTCTTCTATCTATATTTCTTATTATTTGAATATATTGCATACTTGAGGATCAAAGGTTGTCAATGATTTATGGATCCCTAAGCAGCAAAGGATCTGTTGTATTTTTCCCATTAGTCATTGTTTATATTCAAGTATTTGTTGATTCATTAAATTGACGGGATATTTATTTACTGAACATTCTATCTTATTCTTTCCTTCTTCATTTCTTCCACCTATCAGCATATAATCTTGTTTTATGTTAAGCAACTTTTTTGCCTTAGATGAGTGGGATGTTTGTGACTCCATTGCCCATTGGTGTAGCCTACTGATTTGAAATTTGTTTCCCTCTCTCTTTATTTATCCATATTGTTGATCCACCTATTCAAAACCAAAGTTATCTTTTACATTCTGATGGGTGCTGAGCTTACACTTTAGCACTCAAAGTGTGACTTCCGATGCTAACATTTTTGGCACCATTGTTGGGGATGGATTTGAGCAGATTGAAAAGCTCCCTGGGAAGAACGACACTGCACAACTCCATATTTAGATGGTGACCGAAGTTGGACACCTTCAAGACTGCACATTCACCATGGCGACTCCAATGTTTAGAATCAGTTGGTGACTCCACTGGGGATGAGTCAAATCAAATGGCTATGAAGGCTATCCTATCCAGGAGGTTTTCCCCACTCAATTTCTCATCCATAGATGGTTATCCACATCCTATGCCTCAAATTAATGAATGGAAAGATCCACTGCCCATATTTTATGAAGGTGAGAATGACAATCCTATTGAGCATGTTCATGAATTTCATGATTTGATGCAATAGCTTGACATTCATCATGAAGATATATTGACGAAAATGTTCATGTATTCATTAGAAGGCGATGTGAGGAAATGGTGTAGAACACTCCCCGCTTCTAGTATTTCCTCTTTGACGGACTTTCATGATGTTTTTTATTCTCATTGCAAGAAAATTTATCCAGCTGAAAGACTTTTTGAAAATTGTTGTGAGGGGTATGCATCATATATTCAAGATTCAGCAAGTGATTCCTCTATCAGTGATGATGAAGGGGATGATTGTAGAGAGAAAGACTTAGATTATGAGTTTCATTACGATTTTCCTAAATTTGAAGAACAAATGTATCATTCATGTCAAAATCTAGGTCCCCAAGAGAAAGATCAATATGGACAATCCATCATTTCCTTATCTCCTCCTTTTCTCGATTCTTTAAGTCAAAAGGGCATATTAGATTCAAATTTATTTCATCATCAGAATAGTATTGCAACTTGTCATGACCGAATTCATAGCTTATCAGTCCCTTCTATTATTAATGAACCAATGTGCCATGATTTGCCAAGTTTTGATGACTATGAGGATGTTTTCCCTGAACAACTAGTTGTCCCAGCTATTGTACTAATCCCCTCATCCATTAATAGTCAAATGGTCATTGATTCACCTTTGTATGATAATTATGAAGATGATTTCCATGAACACTCTATTGAAGACCTTATATCAGAGAAGTAACCTTCCCATCAAATCAATAATAGCCTATTTCAACCCTCATGTCATATTTTTGTTGCTGAAAAAGAAGAAAAATATGATGATCTAATTTTAGAGGGTGAAAAACAGAGAAATTGGGACCATAAGACAAGCTATGATGAATATCCCTCACAATCAGA
This sequence comes from Picea mariana, assembly GCA_032191745.1. NCBI lineage: Eukaryota > Viridiplantae > Streptophyta > Pinopsida > Pinales > Pinaceae > Picea > Picea mariana. The sequence goes on from JASDQU010105212.1 coordinate 316,715, forward strand.
AGATAAGATAGAAGAATATAGTTTCCCAAGCACTTCTAATTGTGATGAAATTCCCTATAAACCCCCTATTCCTCTTGAAGACATAATCTCAGTTTCATCAAGCAGCCAAGATCAAATGCCATGTGATCAGATGAGAAAGGTTGAAATTAAATAAAGACAAGCATCACTAATCCTTTTTCCTAATACACCTCATGACCAGGAGTGGACCAAGTCCATATGCATTGAGGATGAATTAGAGAATCAACAAGACATACAACAACCAAGAACAATGGACAAAGGGCCTAATGCAATACTTTTCCTTTTTACACAAAGCAATGTTGCAGGGGCAAGTATTGATGATTTTTTTCAGGATCCATTTGCAGCCTGTTTGCAAGCAAAAAATGGGCATAGGCTCATTGATTTCTTCAATGGAAAGTGTATTTCCAAATGTTTCTTTGACACTCCTTCAAGTAAGAATTATCTCTGGTGCTTAAGGAAGCACACGTCAAAACTTCAAATAGTTGAAAAAATGATGAAATGGCTTCATTGGTTGTTCCATGTAACTTGAACGCTTCAGTTTCCCAATAATTAGATTAGGTGTGTGCAATAAGCTTGCTAGACAAGCATCGTTTTCATCATTTTTTCAGTTCTAGTTTTTATTTTCATTTAGTTTCAGCTGAAGGTCACAGATCAAAGCAGATTGCAGAGGTTAAAGGTTGAGATCATGAATCAACAAGCCCAAAGGATAAGGCACTGAAACTACAAGATTTCTTAGAGCCTCACATGGAGGACTCTATCCCCCATGGAGCATATGTTAGCACAAGATTGGTTTATGCCTCAGCATTGCATAAGTGGCGCTACCTACAGGTGCTACCTAATATTTCTCAGAGAACAAAATCTACATTTCATTATTCATTTTGGCAAATGAATACAATTGTTATGGTATTTTTATTTGTTTTGGGAAAAATTGAAATTATATTGAGTTATTTCCAATATCCAAGTTCAAGCATCAAAGCACCCATGGATTTATGCTACTGAATTTCATGCAAAAACACAGTCGAGCACTACCTACAGGCACTGCATAATATTCTAGTAGAGGCTAAATTGTGTAGAGTTATTCTGCCAGTTTTGAGTCACTAATTTAAAACTTTGGTTATGAGCAGTTGAGGTGTACTTTTGAAAACTGGAGGAGAATTTTTTTCATAACATTCCAAATAATAAAAAAATCTCTCAATTTTCAAAATGTGTTTTGGTTTGATAGATATTGGATATAGAAGTAGGCGTTGCATACTCTACCCAATGGCGTTGCGTACTAATTTCCTGTAGCCGTCACGATTTTCATATTCGCCTTGTTGGGAGGTTACCACATGTCAAGGAGGGTTCGAATGACTTCTCAAGGATTAGTTAGATGTCAAGGGACACCTGCACCTAATATTTATCTTCATCAAAGGCCTCATACAGGAGGTGGAAACAATTTATTAATGACTTCCAACAAATTCCTGAAAATCAACAGTTTGTTGGATTTTTGTCTCTTTGACTATTGCCACCTATCTCCAAGGCTTAGAATCCAATGGAGGAGATGGGATTCAACCTCCTTAGGTTATTTGGATTCTATTTTCTATTTAAAGAGGGAGATATCTCTTGGAGAAGGGAGATTGATGAGTCAAGAGAGGCTAGAGAGAGATGTAGCAGGCAGTTTTCCCGTGTGTGTTCATTTGTAAGCCTGTGGACATTTTTTGATTGTAAGCATTACTGTTATTGGAGACTCATGAGAACTGTGATTTCAGATTGTAACTCTTCTATCTATATTTCTTCTTATTTGAATATATTGCAGACTTGAGGATCGAAGGCTATCAATCATTTATGGATCCCTAAGAAGCAGATGATCTATTGTATTTTGCCCATCAGTCATTGTTTATATTCAAGTATTTGTTGATTCATTAAATTGAGAGGATCTTTATTTACTGAAAATTCTATCTTATGCTTTCCTTCTTCATTTCTTCCACCTGTCAGCATATAATCTTATTTTTTGTTAAGCAGCTTTTGTGCCTTAGATGAGTGGTATGTTTGTGACTACATTGCCCATTGGTGTAGCCTACTGATCTGCAGTTTGCTACCCTCTCTCTTTCTTTATCCATCTTGATGATCCACCTATTCAAAACCAAAGTTATCTTTTACATTTTGATGGGTGATGAGCTTACACTTTAGCAGTCAAAGTGTGACTTTTAGTGCTAACAGGAACTACGAGATGGCCAATACTACAAAAAAACTTTACAATCACTCTCTCATTTGAGCATAAGAACCCCAACATAGACACAACCCTTAAAAAAACAAGAATTGTGATATTCATTAAGGAACCAAAAGTTGAACTCATAACAGAAGAACAACAACAGAACAGATAGACAGTGAAAGAAATGTTTTCATGCTACCATGTGCAGGAAGAAGTACCAGATGAAGATGATCCACATGATATTTAGATTGAAGAAGTCGAAGGAGAAAGAGAAGTGAAAGTTCCACCTCTAAAATCATAAGTAATTGTTGCACCAATCAAGGTGAAGAAAGTCAACATTGGGATAGTTGAGAATCCCAAAATGGCCAACATTGGAGACTACTGGGATGAGCAAACAGTGGAAAGGATAATAGAATTACTGCACGAGCATAGTGACATGTTCCCAACGAACTTTATAGAAATGAAGGGTATTGTAGGAGAAATTAGAGAGATGAACATCCCTCTCAAACCAGAGGAAAGACCTATTAGATAGAGGCCTTACATATTGAACCCCATCTATAAGAAGAAAGTGAGAGCATAAATTGACAGAATGTTGGAAGTAGGAATCATATAACCAATAGAAGAATTAGAATGGATAATCCCCATGGTAGTTCAGGAGAAAACACAAGGAGGAATAAGAATCTATGTAGATCTAAGAAAACTCAATGATGCTTGACTACATGAGCCCTTCCCTACACCCTTTACCGATGAAGTCTTAGAAAATGTGGGAGGTCAAGAAGCATACTCATTCACTGATGGATTATTAGGCTACCACCAAATCAAGATAGCACCAGAAGATTAACACAAGAATACCTTTGCAATAGAATGGGGATATTACCAATACATAGTCATGCCCTTTGGAGTGAAAAATGCACCAACAATTTTCTCCAGAGTAGTCATTGTTGCCTTCAAAAAATTCATCCATCAGTTTCTAGAGGTATATTTGGATGATTGGACAGTGTACAACCTACTAAAGGATCATGTCGAGGTGTTAAGTCTAATGTTATAAATATGTAGGAAATGCCAAATATACTTAAACATTAAGAAATGCATATTTGGAACACCCTTCTGAATTCTATTGGGTCACATAGTATGCAGACAAAGTTTGATCGTGGATCCTACAAAGATTGCAGTAATTGTGATTTTACCACCACCAAAATCAGTGTGCCATCTGCGGGCCACATTGTGACATACAAGATATTACAGAAAATTTATCTAGGGGTATGCGCAGATCACTGCGTTGATAGAGAAATTTCTCAAGAAGGATACTCCATTCCAATGGAATGAGAGTTGTTAACAAGGATTGGACACCCTGAAGGAGAAGATGGTCACAAAACCCATATTAGTCTTTCCAAATTGGGAGAATACATTCCATGTAAATGAAGATGCATCAACCATAGCCCTTAGAGATATTCTAGTGAAAACAAGAGTAGGGGAGTTGGACCATCCCATAACATTTGCAAGAAAAAAATTGTCAGAGTTTGAGAAGAACTACAAAACTACAGAGAAAGAAGGTCTGGAAATGGTGTATGCACTTCAAACGTTCAGGAATTACCTACTTGGAAAACATTTTAATATATTCAAAGATCATTCAATCCTTAAGAACCTATTCAACAAGCCAGTGTTGGGGGGGGATAATTTTTCGATGGTTATTGTTGTTTCAAGAATTTGACTTTGAAGTCATAGTTAAACCAGGAAAGCTGAACGAAGGATCTGATCATTTGTCAAGGGTCACCAATGATGAGGAGCCTGCAAACTTAGAGGATACCTTCCCTGATGCACAGTTATTTTTAGTCCAGGTCATGGATGATTACTTTGTTGACATTATTGAGTATTTAAGTACAGGGACTTCGCCATAGGAATTTAACAACATGTAGAGTGTTAGCACTGAAAGTTACACTTTGACTACTAAAGTGTAAGCTCAGCACCCATTAGAATGTAAAAGATAAATTTGATTTTGATTAGGTAGATCAACAAGATGGATAAAGAAAGAGAGAGGGCAACAAACTGCAGATCAATAGGCTACACTAATGGGCAATGGAGTCACAAACATCCCACTCATCTAAGGCACAAAATATTTTTAACAGAAAAAAAGATTATATGCTAATAGGTGGAAGAAATGAAGAAGGAAAGCATAAGATAAAATGTCCAAGAAATAAATATCCTCTCAATTTAATGAATCAATAAATACTTGAATATAAACAATGACTAATGGGAAAAATACAACAGATCCTCTGTTGCTTAGGGATCCATAAATCATTGACATCCTTTGATCCTCAAATATGCAATATATTCAAATAAGAAGAAATATAGACAAAAGAGTTACAATCTAAAATCATAGCTTTCATGACTCTCCAATAGCAGTAATTCTTACAATCCTAAAATGCCCACAGGCTTACAAATGAACACACACAGAAAACTGCATATTCCTACTCTCTCTGGCCTCTCTTGGCTCATCCTTTTCTTCTCCAAGAAATATATCCCTCTTTAAATATAAAATAGCATCCAAATAACCTAAGGAGTTCAAATCCCATCTTCTCCATTGGATTCTAAGCCTCGGATATAGGTGGCAACAGTCAAAGAGACAAAAATCCAACAAACTACTGATTTTCAGGAATTTTTTGGAAGTCATTAATAAATTGTTTCCACCTTATGCATGAGGCATTTGATGGAGATAAATATTAGGTGTAGGTGTCCCTTGACATCTAACTAATCCTTGAGAATCCATTAGAACTCTCCTTGACATGTGGCAACCTCCCAACAAGGCGAATATCAAAACTGTGACCGCTACAGGAAATGAGTACATAGCGCCACTGTGCAGAGTATGCAATGCCTACTTCTATATCCAATATCTCTAAAACCAAAAACAAATTTGAAAAACTAAGAGAGGTTTTTGTTATTTGGAATGTTATGAACAAAAATGTCCTCCAGTTTTCAAAAATACATCCTCAAATACTCATAACCCAAGTTTTAAATTAGTGACTCAAAACTGGCAGAATAACTCTGCACAATTTAGCATCTGCCAGAATATTACACAGCATCTGTAGGTAGCACCCAACTATGTTTCACTTGTATGCAGCTTCTGTCCTCAGTGAAATATTACATAGTTCCATTAGGTAGCACCACTTGCACTACGTCTGTGTGCAAGTGTGGGTAGCATAACCAAAAACGTAGTTCCTTCAATCTTGAATGTGTGAAGAGAAATTTGTAGTCTTTCATGATGACAAAACCACTTCAATTAAGTGCCTTGACTGTACAATGGGTAGTGCCTTTTACCACAAGGGAAACTAACACTTATCAAAAACTCAAAACCCAGCTAGTTAAATGCTTAGCAACCTGTATGATGGCAGAAATAGTATGTGCATATCAGTAGGAACAATTCTAAAAGCAATGGGGATCACCTTTCATAAACTATTTAGTTACCTTGAAATTCAACCTCACACTCTTTCTTGTAGAAAGAGGATCTTCCTTTGGCACAACAAACTTTTCCTTCTCAGAAATGGTAGGCTTCTTCTTAGGGGTTATGCTCTTCTTGACTGCAGGTGTCTGTTGACACTTGGTACCTTAACCAATCTTGTGCTAACATAGGCTCCATGGGGGATGGCATGTTCCCTGTGAGCTGCCAAGAACTTGTAGACCTATGCCTTGTCCATCCTCCATATTTGGCCAAGAAAACCTCTGTACGCAGAAGAACCTATGCTCCTTTATTCAAATCTGAAATGACTGTAAACTAAAAATTGGATTCTGGTGAAAACAACTTGCTAAAATCAGACTACTGCAAATTATCAAAAAGGGAATGCTCAAAACGAGCTTATTTTTGCCTACTCCTACTCTAATCAAGCGTGCTGCTTCAGATTAGGTAAAAGAATGCTTCCAATGAAGCCATACAAGCATCTAACTGATTGGTAAGCATATTGATCTGGAAATGATCAATGTAGGGAACCAAAGAATACATAAATGCATTTCAAAAGAGCAGGACAACCATCCTTCAATTGACAAAAGTGCTCTGACATCCAAGCTACTTAGAGACTCAAGATAATTAGCAAATGGATCTATAATACTGAAAACAAATACCTCTTGTTGTTGTTTCAATTGAAGATCCGAAAATCTCTGCATATCCTCCTGCTGATCATGGCTTCCACCTTCATATGCTTGCAAATCTGAACATGACTGTATGCTAGCTTCATTGTTGATGATAGACTGTTTGGTGTCTTCTGCAGATCTAGGTTCCAACACAATACATGTGGGCTCACTGATTTGAGAAGGAGACTATTGAATGTCTGCTATGAGAGTTTTTAGATGGTTGATTTCTATACACAGTTGTTCTTCATCAACATCTGATTCATAGCTATCATAAACTGGTTGGTTGCTCCTTAAATCAACACAATGGATATACTCTTCTTCATTAGAGTATTCATAAAATATAGGTTAGCCCAAGGCTCCTTGGTCTTGCATAGAAAAATGAACAATCTCCCAATCTCTCTCTTCAATCTTAGGTGAAAAGATATCATGGGAAACCTCTTGCAGGAAAAGAGAAAGATCATCTTCTACAATTGGTTCTCCTTTTGAATCAGAGACATTAGTTGCATAAGGTACATGATATTGTTGGGTATGTGTTATATTCTTTTCACGAATAGTAGTGTCTAAGCGCCTGCGCCAGGCGCGCAGGGGGGTTAGAGGGAGGGCTGCTAGGACCCCCCTCGGGGGGTGCAGGGGGGTAGAGCCCCCCGCGCAGGGGTTCAGGGGTAGCACCCCCGATTATTTTTTTTTCAGGCCGACATATTTCTAGGACGACATATTTTCGAGACCACATGATATTAGGTGGTTTTTCGACACATGGTTTTTTTCCGATGGTTTTCTATTTTCGGTTAATTAGGGTTTTGGACTAATCCAGGTCATTGGGTTAGGGTTTTAGATGCCGCTGGCTCCGATATGTATATTGTATTGTAAACAATGTAACACAATGTATGAATATAATATATGCTGGTTTTCCTGGTTTGGGTTTCTAGGTGAAAAATCTCTGTGTAATGTTTGTATTTGCCATTGTATATTTTCTGTTCTTTTCTGAATATCAGTTTGCAGTAGATATTGTACAAGGTTAGAATTTACATTTGGTATCAGAGCTTTATTGGCTTCAGGGGGATGCCTTTGTCGTCAAGGGTTTGGCTCGGGACTGTGATAAGCCTTGTTTTCAGGTGAAAAGAAATGGCAAGCAATTCGAAGATGGAGATCGGGAAGTTCAATGGGAAAAGATTTGAGCTATGGAAGCTCAATATGGAATATATTTTGGTGGACAGAGATCAGTGGATCGCGATAGATCCAGGTACGACACCTACAGGAACTTCTGCAGATGACTGGAAAAAGATGGATCGGAAGGCAAAGAGCACAATTCAACTGTGTCTCTCCGATTCAGTATTACTGAATGTGTCAGAGGAAGATACAACCAAAGATTTATGGGAAAAGTTGGGGAAGTTGTATCAGTCTAAGTCCCTGGTAAATAAACTATTCCTAAGAAAGAAGTTGTATAACTTGAGGATGAGAGATGGAGACTCAGTGGCAGAGCATTTGAATGCCTTCAATACTGTGGTAAGTCAGTTAGTATCTATTGATATTAAAATTTTAGATGAAGATAAATGTATCAGTTTGTTGTGTTCTTTACTAGACTTGTGGGATAGTTTAGTTGTGGCCATAGGTAGTAATACAACTTCTTTGAAGTTTGAAGAAGTGGTCTCGTCCTTGTTGTCGGAGGAGATGAGACGAAAGAATATGGAAGGACATAGCACAGACACATTATTTGCAAGAGGATGTTCCCAGGAAAGAAATAAATCTAATTTCTCAAGTGGGAGATCTAAATCTAAGGGTAGATCTAAATCTCCTGGAAAGTTTGGAAGGGTATGTTGGAGGTGTGGAAAAGAAGGGCACTACAAGAAGCAGTGTAGATCCAAAGTTGAGAAAAAGAAGGGATCTGAAGAATCTTCTTCTATAGAAGAAAAGACCTCCAAGGAAGAAGGAGGGGATGTGTACTTGG
>JASDQU010105212.1:335689-357266 GCA_032191745.1 Picea mariana
CATTAACAAAATCTGTGAGCACTGAGAAGTTCTCTTGGTGTAGAGGATCCATGGGCATTGCTGCCTTGGATTGTTGACTATGTAACCCTGTAACCCCCTGTGTGGAAAGAAAACAACAAGTGGGAGAATGTTGGGTATGTTTTATATTCTTTGCATGAGTAGTAGTGTCTGAGCACCTGCGCCGGGCGCGCAGGGGTTCGGGGGCAGCACCCCCGAAATTTTTTTTTTGGGCTGACATATTTCCGCCGGGCCAACATATTTCCGGGATGACATATTATCGGGACGACATATTTCTGGGACCACATGATATTAGGTGGTTTTTCGGCACATGGTTTTTTGCCGATGGTTTTCTATTTTCGGTTAAGGAATTAGGGTTTTGGACTAATCCAGGTCATTGGGTTAGGGTTTTGGATGTTGCTGGACCCTGTATGTATATTGTATTGTAAACACTGTAAAACAATGTATGAATATAATATATGTTGGTTTTCCCGGTTTGGGTTTCCAGGTGAAAAATCTCTGTGTAATGTTTGTGTTTGCCATTGTATCTTTTCTGTTCTTTTCTGAATATCAGTTTGCAGTAGATATTGTACAAGGTTAGAATTTACATCATGTTATCTTGGGAAGACCTTGGTTGTCCACGTGCAATGCATTTATGGGTTGTAGAGAAGGTGAAATGACCATCTAAAATGGACTTTCTATACAGAAGCTTACCATATACCCACCAATTCAACCTATCATGGAGAATATATGGTGGCTTGAATGTCCATATGAGAATGATAACTGGGAAGAACTCGTGTTGTTGAGTGATCATTCCTAGGCACTTCAGGAGAAAACAACAAAAAATGTGCTAAACCATTTTATTTCTGCTATCATGTGTGTTGATTTTCCACAATCTTTTCCCCAATTTAAGTACATGTTTTGGGAATAATTTCAGGAGAAGTTGGACCCATCAACTTTATATTCGACATATTTTATTTTTGAGATATATGAGTCTGCCACATCTTATACCATGCTCTATGAGAATAGTCCAAGAAAATTCCTACATATAAATTCCAGACTAGATGCAGACCAACAAAAACAGTTAGTAAATGTCCTTAAAGAACAATCATGGGAATTCACCTGGGAATACACTGATATGAAGGGTACACACCCTAATACATGCATTCATCACATATATACCCAAGAAGAATTAACACCTGTTAGGAAACCCCAGAGGAGGATGAACCCGACACTCAAGGATATAGTAAAAGAAGATATACAAAAGCTATTGAATGTTAGCTTTATTCATCCAATCTCTAACAGTAAATGGATATACCCCCTTGTAGTGGCTCCAAATAAAGTAACTGGGAAATGGAGAATTTGTGTCGATTTATGGGATCTTAATAACGCCACTCTAAAGGATTATTTCTCCCTTCCCTTCATTGACCAAGTCTTGGATACCTTGTCAAGGAAGAAACACTTCTCCTTCCTGGATGGATATAGCAGGTACAACCAAATTCTCATAGCACTCGAGGATCAAGAGAAGACTACTTTCACTTGTCCTTGGGGTACCTATGCCTATAGGGTCTTACCATTTGGTTTTTGTAATGCTCATGCCACATTTCAACGAGGGGTACTAGGGATATTTGTTGACCTTATTCATGATTGTGTGGAAGTATACATGGACAAATTTACAGCATATGGAAATACTTACCTGGAAGCCTTAGATAATCTAAAGAAAGTCCTTATCAGATGTCAAGAAATGAACCTATCCTTAAGTCATGAAAAATGTAAAATGTTGTTGACTATGTTATCACATGAACTTGTCAGGGTCCCGTGAGTTGGTGGTTTATACCCGAGTCTATTCCCATGCCCTGTTCTTCTCTCTTTCGCAGACCATGTCTTTAAATTCTCCCCTTCAGCCGAAAAAGTCGTTTTATTTGCCTCGTTTTGTTTAAGCACTCATATCCATTACCTCTGTCATTGATCCTTCTGTTTTCCCGAACCCTTAGCTAGTTGTCCAAGTTTTTATTTTACACAGGCTGCAGCGATGAGCGCAAAGCGCAACACATAGAGCAGTCTAATATGGACTCAAATCAAGCGACTAAGAAAGTTCAGTTTTCAACAGAGGAGATTCCATTCGAATTTCAGATTTGCAGCCCTCAGGCGATCATGATCATAAAGTTGCATGAATTTTAATGTCAAACAAAGGTTCGAAGTCGTGAGGTCAATCCTAGTCGTTGGCGCTGGGAAGGGCATGTGGTTAAATATCAAAACTTTGCGGTTTCATAACTTGGGAAGTGCTGAGGCAAAGTTGTAATGACTCGTGAAGTGAAAACTCACGAAATGATCTAGACTGCTCAATTCAACAGGTCACGTAGCGCAAGATCAATATTTTGCAGTTTCAGAACTCAGGAAGTGAAGAAGTAGAGTCAAAAGGACTCACAAAGTGAAAACTCATGAAATGATCTAGACCATTCAATTCAGAAGGGCACGTGGCAGCAGATAAGTGAAATTTTGATTTTGGGAGTCAGAGGTTTCAACATGGAGCAAGGTGCAAGTTCTCAAAACACGAAATCATGAAGCGCAAGAAGTTGGGCCCATGTTCACAGCCCAAGGCCACATAGTAGGTGGGCCCAAGGAAAAAGGTAAGCACCCAATGCATGATTGGCGACTCAGGTTTTCAAGGAAGCAATCACAGTCTTCAGATGCATAACAGATCTGATCGTCGATCTAAATAAGGCCATTTCACAATATCGGGTATTGGGAGATTGTAGTCATGTGATGTGAAAACCCCTGAAATGCGAAATCACGATGCGCCTAGGAGTTGGGCCCATGGTTATAGCATGAGGTCATATGGAAGTGGGTCCAGGAGGAAAGGTTGGTGCCCATAGTGTAGAGCTGGCCAAGGTGGAGTTCCAAGGAAGAAATCACAGCCGTCGGATGTAAAGCAGATCCAGCTGTCCATCTGAGTCAGTCGATTTCACAATATCGGGTATCGGGAGATTGTAGTCAAGTGATGTGAAGGCCCCCGAAACATGAAATCACGATGCACCCAAGATTTGGGCCCATGGTCTGTAAGTTTTAAACCTGTGAAGTAAAGAAATGCATATAGATTCTTAAGTAAAACATAATTTAATCAATGGCTCATACATAGAGTACACAGAGATTTTATACCAGAAACCCTCAATCGAGAAAACCTTTCTTATATTCATATATCGAATTTCACCATTCACCATACAATATATACATTTTTTTAGGTATTTCTTAGATACCGAAACCCTAATCCCTTAATCCAGGATTAATTTAGTAAACCGCTAAAAATAGCAAAAACCGCCCAAAAAAAACAAACTTCGGGGTGTTTCCCTGAATGTTGCGCGTAACCAGGGGGGGCATAACTGCCCCCCCCAGGAGCCCCCTAGGAAAGCGCCCGGTGCACACACAAAGACCACTACTAGAGGGATCATCAGACACAGTTTTCGACTCTAACGCACCCCCACACACACATGAAAAGAATATAACACATACCCAACATTCTCCCACTTCTTGTTTTCTTTGCATCCAGGGGATTATATAGTCAACAATCCAGGGTAGAAATGCCCATTGTTACTCTACACTAGGAGAACTTTTCTTTTCTCACAGACTTTGTCAATGAATTTGCAACAGTATTCAAAGTGTCAACCTTTTCCAGCAACACCTTCTTTTCCTCAACCATGTCTCTCACAAAGTGATACTGAACATCAATATGATTTGTCTTCGAATGATAAGTTGGGTTCTTTGCCAGGAAGATTTCACTTTGACTGTCACAATCTAATCTCACTTCTTGTTGTACCAACCCAATACCTAAACACAATCTTTGTAACAGTATTGCTTCCTTTCTTGCATGAGTGGCTGCCATGTATTCAGATTCTGTAGTTGAGAGTGCCACTACAGCCTGTCTTTTGCTCATCCAACTAATTTCTCCTCCAAATAGGTTAAACACATACCCACTTGTAGATCTTCTGTGATCCATATCTCCAGCCTAGTCTGCATCAAAAAAGCCATGTATGTCCACCACTCTGTCCAATCCTGGTCTTCCTTTGTAGCACAATCCATAACTGGTAGCGCCACGAAGATACCTGAAGACCCTCTTTACTGTTGTCCAATGCTCCTTCCATGGTTTTGACATATACCTTCTCAAAACTCCCACTGCATGTGTAATGTCTGGTCTAGTACAGACCATTGCATACATCAAACTGCCAACTGCACTAGCATACAAAACATGGGACATGTCCTCTTCTTCTTCCCGTGTCTTGGGACACTGATCTGCAGATAAATTTACACCTATAGGAATAGGAACTGACTGGTTTACTTCCATGCATATTAAACCTCTGCAAAATCATCTCAACATATTTTCTCTGATTCAACCAGAGTTTCATGTTTGCACGATCTCTTTTAATCTCCATTCCCAGAATGAAGTTAGCAGCAACGAGATCCTTCATGTCAAATTTGGAGGATAGCTGCGATTTCACTTCCTCGATAACATCCATGTTATTTCCTACCAACAACATGTCAACAACATACAACACTACATAAATGAAGTGATTACCAACCTGCTTGGAATATACACAGTGATCAGCCCTGCTTCTTACAAATCCCAATCCAAGGATGTATGTGTCAAACTTTTGGTACCACATCCTAGGTGATTGCTTCAAACCATATAGTGACTTCTTTAGCTTACATACCAACTCTTTCTTCCCCTTCACTACAAAGCCTTCTAGCTGCTTCATGTAGATTTCTTCTTCTAGATCCCCATGTAGGAATGTTGTCTTCACATCCACCTATTCCACTTCAAGATCAAAAGCAACAACAATAGATAAAATAAATATAATAGAATTTAACTTAGCAACAGAAGAAAAAATTTCACTAAAGTCAATTCCCTCTACCTGGGAATAACCTTTTGCTACTAACTGAACTTTGTATTTCTCCACTTTACCTTGTGCATTAAATTTCTTCTTAAAAAACCATTTGATACCAACATATTTTCTTCTAGATGGCAACTCAAATGTATCCCATGCCTCATTCTTATCCAAGGCATCCATTTCTTCAACTATGGCTTTCTTCTAGAGTTTACTATCCTTTGAATTAACTACTTTCCTGACAGTTTTGGGATCATCATTAGTAATAGATAAAGCAAAATTGGAACGAAAATCAGGTGGACTATACCTTTCTGGTTTCCTTTTATCTCTCACTGATCTCCTCAATACTGGGGTATGAGGTTCTTCTTCTTCTTCTTCTGCCTCCTCTTCTTCAAATGATTCAGATTTTGCATCATCCAACTCAAGATCTATTTTCTCAGGTTCATCTTGCATTGGTAGGAATTCTTGTTTGGACACATCTTTTACCTCTCTGAAAACAACATCTCGACTGTAAATAGTCTTCTTGGTTTCTGGGTTCCAAAGATTATAACCTTTCACACCATCTTTATAACCAATAAAGATACACTTTTCATCCTTTTTATCTAGCTTACTCTTATTTTCCTTTGAAACATGTACATAAGCATCACAACCAAACACTCTAATATTTTGAACAGAGGGTTTCTTTCCAGACCATACCTCGTGTGGATTTTTATCATCCAATGCTGATGAAGGTGATCGATTGACCAGTTAACATGTTGTACCCACTGCCTCTGCCCATAATTCTTGTCCTAACCTGACACCGTTAAGCATGCTCCTTGATTTTTCCATTAGTGTCATGTTCATCCTTTCTGCAACTCCATTCTGTTGAGGAGTGTATGGAGTAGTATTCTACCTTGCTATACCACACTTCTTACAGAACTCTTCGAATTCATTTCTGTAGAATTCTCCACCATTACTATTTTCAATACCTTTATTTTCTTCTTTGTCTGATGTTCTACCACAACCTTAAACTCTTTAAATTTATCGAATACCTCATATTTCTTTCTAAGAAAATAAATCCATGTGTCCCTTGAAAAATCATCTATGAATGAAACATAATACACAGATTTACCTAGGGATGGAATAGGAACAGGTCCAAACACATAACTGTGTATCAACTCTAAGATCCCCTTTGCTCTTGTAGCAACAGATGGGAATCTTACTCGATTTTGTTTACCATATATGAAATGTTCACATAAATCAAAATCCAGAGTGCAATTAGACATACCTTTAACCATACTATTATCGTGTAGTGTTTGAAGGCCCTTTTCTCCAATATGCCCCATTCTTTGATGCCACAACATGGTCTTCTTATCTGGGACAGTATTGGTCTTTTCTCCTTCATTTCTATGCTCAGGGACAACAGAACGGTTACACCCATTAGTATAAGTGCTTCCCAACAAATTGTACAGATTTCCACACCGAGCTCCCATCATCAACACCATTTCTCCTCGTACCATCTTGCAAGTGTTATTTCCAAATATAGTATCCACTCCTGCACCACTTGCTTACAGATATTAGGCTCCTGGCAAGTTTTGGAATGTGCAGAACCCTGGGGAGAGTTCTAATCCTTCCATCTTTTAGAAACAACTTAACCCTTCCACGTCCCACGATTTTGGCTATCGAGTCATCTCCTAGGAATACATCACCACCATCATACGTTTCATATTTAGAGAACCACTCCCTGTGAGGAGTCATATGGTATGATGCACCTGAGTCGATCAACCATACATCACAGTCTTCATGTGTACCTGTAGATGCTAGGTAAACATCACCTCCTTCTTCAGTGGAGGTTTTCCCCTTTTTGGAATAGGTACAATCAGATCCCTTTGGTTTTTCAACCTTCTTAGACTTGCAATATTTCTTATAATTCCCTGTTTTACCACACTTCCAACATTTCCTCAAAGATTTTTTTGGAGACTTATATCTACCTGTAGATTTAGGTCTCCCCCTCGAAGGCTTACTGAGATTCCTGTCTTGGGTATGACCTCTTACAAATAAAGCATATGTGCTATGACTATCCATGCTTTTCCGCCTCATCTCTTCAGATAACAAGGATGAAACTACATCTTCATACTTCAATGTAGATTGAGTGGTACTACCAATTTCTACAACCAGATTATCCTAAGAGTCTGGAAAAGAACATAACAAAGTAATACACTTATCTTCTTCTGCAATCGTAATATTAACAGAGACAAATTGACTTACCAGAGTATGAAAGGCATTTAGATGTTCTATCACAGAATCTCCATCTTCCATCCTAAGATGATACAACTTCTTTCGAAGAAACAACTTGTTTACCAGGGACTTTGATTGATACAAATTCCCCAACTTATCCCATAGTTCCTTCACTATAGATTCTCTTGAGACATTCAACAACACCAAATCTTCCAGGCAGAGTCGAATAATACTCCTCCCTCTTCTGTCCAACTTCTCCCAATCTTCCTTTGACATACCAGCAGGTGGTGTACTAGTAGTTTTTGTACTAGTAGCTTGTGTACTAGTAGATTGTGTGCTAGTAGATGGTGTACCAGCAATCTGTGTACCAGGATCCACAACGATCCATTGTTCTTTGTCTACAAGAAGTTACTCCATCTTGAGATTCCATAGCTCAAAGTTTTTACCGTTGAACTTCTCTATCTCGATTCTAGAAGAGCTCACCATTACTCTTTCTACACTTGAATAACCACTACAAAATCTCCCACTAAACCCAGGCTTATCACAGACCCAAGATCAACTTGATCTATCAAGACCGAGCTAAACCCTCAGCAACAAAGGTGTCCCTCTGAAGCCAAAACTGAGCTCTGATACCACATGTAATTTTTAAACCTGTGAATTAAAGCAATGGATATAGATTCTTAAGCAAAACATAATTTAATCAATGGCTCATACACAGAGTACACATAGATTTTATATCAGAAACCCTCAACCAGGAAAACCTTTCTTATATTCTTATATCGAATTTCACCATTCACCATATAATATATACAATGTTTTTAGGTATTCTGTAGATACCAAAACCCTAATCCCTTAATACGGGATTAATTTAGTAAACCGCTAAAAATAGAAAAATCCGCTAAAAATAGCAAAAAAGGCCCAAAAAAATAAATTTTGGGTTGTTGCGCGTAAACAGGGGGGGCATACCTGCCCCCCCCGGGACCCCCATAGGAAAGCGCTTGACACACACATGAGAAAATAATATAACACATAACCAACATGGTTGTGGCCCAAGGTAGCAGGCAGGACAAATGTGGTGAAGGAGAAGGTGGCACCAGGAGCTTTGGGAGCGGGAAGGAAAGAGTGTGAATTTCATGAGACCTGCACCAAAGGCCAAAGATTCCCGTGTGAGTTAAATAATGAGACCATCATGGTTTCAAGGTGTCGGGTTGACTCAAAGGGTCGCTAGAAGCACATGGTAGATCCCTGGGCATTAAGTCCTGTCCTGATCCCGATGAAGGAAGTTAATGAAAAAAGGAGTGGTGGTTGAAACCTCGGCTCACTTCATAAATGGAAGGTATGGAAGGTCCGGCTATGGGGACTGAACTGTCAGCTCGTGGTACTCCTGTGAGAAGATTTTCCTGCAAAACCCATGCTAATTTGAGCTCGCGTATGACAGAATAATTCCCACACAGTCTAACAGAGAGGGTGCTGACTGGAATCTTTGAACGCAGGGGTCCAATCATGCTCCTGGTAGTTGTAGAAGTTTTGAGTATATATACTCAGTTTTGATATTTTGTTAAGGTTGATGGTTGAGCTAGGCTCCCTTATTGTAATATTTTGATGAAGAACATTGGTTCTCTGGTTATTTATTTTGATCTGAGACTTCTTGTTTAATTAAAATCAACTTCTTTTTCATCCTATTTGCCTCTGATACTGAAGTGTTCATGATCGAAGGATTCACGTGGATTATTTTGACCATATTCTAGTGTATATTTGATTGCATTGTTGTTATTTACGTTCTTCAGTTTCCTGAAGTTTTGAATCCAAGATGATCTTGTATTTGAAGCCTTTCCTCCTTAGGTTTCTGGAAGACCTGATGTCTACAACAGACCTCTACACTCTCCTCACCAAAGTCTTCCCTCTACTCACCCTTACTCCAACTTATTGATTGAAGTTAATTAAGACCTCACTTACATGTGCATACTAGTCTAGTTTTTTGAGTTAAAACGATATCATCTCGAGTGTACGCCCATTTGACCTCTTTAAAAAACCAACCTATGACATAAAAATATGATGGGTATTGGGCTTACCCTCTCTGTAATCAGAGGGTGACTTCTAATTGTAACATTCATGGCGTCGTTGTCGAGGATGAATTGAATATTTTCCCTGGGATAGAGCGACAAAGGTTATTGATTATGAAGGTGCATCAGAACTTAGTACCATTGAAGATTTCAACTTGCACCTGGTGACTCCATTGTCTGGCGAATCCACTAGTTCAACTGCACTGTTTCATCTGGCTCCGAAAGGCAGATACATGAGGTCTCATCCACAACTGCCTCTAACCACACCTGAAGCTGACCCCGAGAAAATTATCAGGAAAGGAAAGACCCCTCAAGAAGGTACTTCAGCTTCTGAGCCAAGTGATTCTAGTAATTTTCATAATCTTCCTTCAGAAAACCCAGTTATTGTTTTTGTTTCTCCTATTATCCCATCTGCTGGAGTTTCTAGAACTTTGAATTTAAGAATTTTTCCAGTTGATTTCTCTTCTCCTAGCCTCGTTTTGGAAGGAGAAAGATTCAACACTCCTGTCTCTCCTAAAGTTGTACCATGGCTCAGACCCAGGATCTTAGGATACTTCCCCACCCCTGTCTTTACTACTCCTCCTCCTATTAGATTTGTTGCAACAGAAATCTCTATTCCTACCAGCTCTGCAACCTTTTTCTCAAACACTCAAATGTTTCCCTTTTCTCCCAAAAGCACAGTTCTAGTCTCACCTGTCTGAAATCCATATCCACCTGTTTCTCCTCTTGTTCACACTCCAATGGTAGGAGAAAATCCCCCCAGTACTAGAATGGAATCTATAATAGTTTCTAGGTATGCCCCTCTTATTTTTCCTCAGCCTATGAATGCCCTCCCAGGAGATGGCTACCTTAAGTAGTTTCACAAGTTCACAGGTGAGGGAGACATAACCGTAGAGGAACACCTTGAAGCCTTTTACAGTTTTACAGATTGTGATATCATCATGGATGAAGAGGTATGGATGAGGACTTTTGTTCATAGCCTTGAGGGTTAGGCTAGGAAGTTGTTTAGGGCCTTTCCTCTTGGATCTATTGATGGGATTGAAGCCCTAGATGAATCCTTCTTAAAGAATTGGGGGGATAGAAAGGATTTCCTTTACTATATTACAGAGTTTGGATCACTGAAGAAAAAGGAAGGGGAATCTATTTCTGACTTATCAAAGAGATTTAATAAAATGTATAGAAAAATTCCCACTGAGGTTAAGCCTACAGAAACCTCTGCAAAGATTACTTATTCTAGTTCTTTTGACCATGATTTCTGCCTCTTGTTAAGAGAAAGGAGAGCTACCTCCTTTTCTCATATGAAATATGCATCCATTGAAGTAGAATCCAATATTATGGCAGTTGATGAGCTTAGGAGTAAGGTTGACGGGGATAGAAGAATGGGAAGGTCTGAAACTTCAACCTCTTCCTCTGCTTCCCACCCTCAAGATGATGAGCTTATCAAATTAGTAAAATCTCTTTTTGTTGATATGGAGAAGGTAAAACTTGAAGTAAGACAGGCCTAAAAGTACTCAAAACGTTGATAACAGAGGTACCTTCAGGATACTTAATAATGATCCTCAGATACTTCCAAGAGATCAAAGAGGCCAGGATAGGGATCATCAAAGAATTCAAGCCCCTGTCCAAAATAACCTTGTCACTGATGAAGAAGAAGAGGAAGAGGAGGTTGATCCCGAAATCCATTGTCTTGGGGATACCTCCTCATTTCCCCATTTAACTCAATCTGCATATGAGGAGTCTCTAATGGACAACCAACTAAATGAGATGAGTAAAGGGGAAAGAACCAACCACACTCCAAACAAATATAATATGAGCTCCAAACAGAAAGAAGCTAAATCAGACATCCCTGATCGGCCTACTAGAGAAGAAAAACCTACTAAAGATATTGCAGACTGAAGCAAGGAAAAGAACACACAGACCCCCCCACTAGTGGTCAAAAGTCATGTTCCATAAGTGAGATAAATTCTAAATCCCCCCTCCTCTTTCAGCTTTGAGCATGAAATAAAAAATATAAGAATCCTACCCATTTCAGATCTGGTCAAGCATGAATACTTCAAAAGGTGCCTCTCCAAAATGTTGCAGCCCAAACCTTCGTCTCATTCCATAGGCTCAGTAACTCTCCAAGATGAGAAGCTTGCAGTCATCTTAGGTCCTTTGGTAGAATATAGAGACGACTCATCCCCTCCCTTCTATACTTCACTAAACATACATGACAAGATGTTGCACAAATGTTTGATGGATTCAAGGGCATCTCACAATCGTATGCCTAATATTGTCATGGAAGAACTCGGTCTGGAGATTACAAAAGCCTACCACAACCTATATTCTTTCGACTCCAGGAAGGTCAAGTTCCTTGGGGTTATCAAATACTTGGTTGTATCTCTGTTCCAGCTACTAATGAAAAGTGTGATCATGGACATCATGGTAGCTGACGTTCCCCCTAAGTTCGGGATGCTTCTGTTTAGATCTTGGATAAAAAGACTAGGAGGAACTTTGCAGATGGACCTCACCTATGCTACCATTCTATTGTTTGGGGGTGAGCATGGGAGACTTTACAGGGAAGCTCAGCTTGCCTACATTATTAGTGATGAAGAAAACCCCACAAACCATCCTATCTTTTCTCTTGACACAAATTTGGGATCTAGTTTTCTGCAACTCACTGATGCTCCTGAACCTCCTCTAGATATCAAAAAGAGGCCTATTACTTTTTGTGAAAAATCCCCTCCTATCACCTCTGTGTGGAAAATGTTCTTCGATGGAGCCTCTTCTAAGGAAGGTGTTGGTGCTGGAGTGGTTCTTTTTTCACCTACTCAAGAGACTATAGCTCTGTCCTACAAGTTAGAATTCAGAGCTACCAATAATTTGGCAGAGTATGAAGCTATCATCTTATGTTTGAGGGTAGCAAAAGACGTGAGAATTGAAGAGATATCATTATTTGGGGATGCTGAGTTAATTGTCCATCAAGTTAGAAATCTTTACCAAGATAAGCACCCTAGGATAAGAACTTATACAAATGAAGTGTGGGACTTTATTAACAATTTTTTCCTAGCTTTCAACATTTCATTTATTCCAAGAGAAGAAAACATCATGGTTGATTCTCTGGCTATTTCAGCAAGCAATTTCAGATTCCTTCACCAAATCTTAGGTATGATGTAGAAGTAAATTACAGACCCTCTATACCTGACAATATCAAGCATTGGAAAGTATTTGAGAATGATCTCAAGATCAAAAGATTCCTTGAGATTGTTGATGATTTTTATGCACTACATATTGATCAAGATCGGGATTCTAAAAATAATCATCATGCTGATGTTTTCCTGAACAAAATCGTTGATCACCATATTGCTCAGTTTCCTAGCAAACACATTCTGAAGGGACTAGTTCCTTTGGAAAGACTATTTGACAGAAATGATGTGGCAGTGAAAGTTAAAGGATAGGCTGATGATGCTGATGTAACTGAATGCAACATTGGTATAGAGAAAGATCCAAAATTTGTCAAGTTATTGAGCAGTCTGTCAAGGGAAAAAAGGGATGAATATGTTGAGCTATTAAAGGAGTTTGTTGTTGTGTTTGCCTGGACTTATGAGGAAAGCGCCCGACGCACACGACACAAAGAGAACTACTAGAGGGATTTTCAGACGCAGTTGTCAAATCTGATGTGCCCACACACACACATCCAAAGAATATAACACATACCCAATAGGTATATCTAGCTCCCAAAGTATAAATGAAACCCCTCCCCTCCTCATTTCTCACCAATTTGTTTTTTATTGTTACTATGCTCAAAGTTCTCCCATCTCTCCCATATTTCTCTCTTGCTCTTTCTTGTTGATTTCTTTTGTAGAGGAGCTTGTTGCAAGTACTTGCAGCAACCTCCTACATGTATTAATAGAAAATATTTGAAGGCCATTAATGTGTGAAGAGTCCTATTTGTGCATCTACTATTTTGGGAGGTGACTTGTTCTTTATTTGTGTATGCATTCTATTTACTTAGAGTAGACATCCCAAGCAAAGTCTTTTGCTTGGGTAGGTTAGCAATAGTATTATTGTTAACCTATGTTGAGTATCTTGTTCATATTGCAAAGTATTTTGTATATTTAACACATATGCTCACCCTTCTCTCTTGGTTGTAGCTTGCTAACAATTTTGCAGGCCACTTCTAGTGTTGGGGAAAGGCATATTCAGATCTGCAAAATACCATTTTCCAACCATTTTCACGTCTTAAACTTTTCTGCAATTTATTTGTTGTTTTCTTTCATGTTTTGGGCATACTAACACTTAGAATGGGTCATTTCAGTTGAAAATACTTGCTGTAATTTTTTGCTGAAAACTTTTGTGTAAAATACATAATTTTTCTTAACATTTGTGTCACTTGTGCAACATTTCCAGCAAGCTTTTGCTTGCTGGTTTTTTGCAGGTTAGTGACCAAGTAGGTGTCCAAGAGGCCATTTGGGGCCATAAGAAGTCAAATATCAGCCTCTTAAAGTTGGGTAACAAACACACTCTCTTTCTCTTCTCTTCTATACATTGTAAGCAAGCCCAAGGGAGTCCCAAGGGCTTGCACTTCTCTCATTGTAATTAGTTTCTGCATTGTATTTTTATTTTACAAGTTGCCTACACCTTGGTGAGAGTTTGGATAAGCCAACCCCCAAAAACGTAAGGCTGGGATTTAGATTTATTTTTCAGCCATTTATTTTTTCATTGTTTTCCTTGTTATCCCCTAACCTAGGGATAACTAAGGAGATTATGTCTCGAGGCCCATAGGTCCTAGACATGGAGTATCGAGAGCCAGATCAACTTGAGCATGGCCCTGGATGGCCCATCCTTTCATTCTTCAGCACCTCCACTTTGTCAGAAACAACAACATCCATCACCTCGGCTTGGTCCTGCAACAGATATGGGTCTTACTCCACGAGGTAATAAGTCTGATTATCATGGTATTTATCACTCTAATCCTCAAAACCTTTGAATATGTGCATTTAATTCTTTTTTCTTCTAACGAGTGCTTGGAATTTATGCTTTTCCACTTGACCAGACCTGGGGGGAATGACAAGATGCCCTAGTAAGCTGGTTCCCATAGGGTTTGAGTTTCCACTAGGGATATTCATGAAAGGACATTGTCTGCTCCCACCATGCTTACCACTTTCCATCTTTTTCCCACTCTTCCATCCCATTACACTGGTCCAGGCAATGGGTTGGTCAAATATCTAAGGGTTGTACCTTACCTTGTTGGAAGAAGGGGCTAAAGGCCCATAGAGTAAAAGTATCTAGCAAAAGATAAAATCCAAAGAATGAAACCTTGAGATGCTTCACCCAAGGATCCTTGAGAAAGCAATAAAAATCTTCTCGGTAAGAAATATAGGGACCCATAAAATATTAAAACAAGACCTAGTTATAGGATAGGGGGTCTCATCATGAGCTAGCTTATTAGGTCCATGGGCATGTAGTGGTATGACACTACCAATAGTTGGTCACCATGCCAAGGTATTGGCTCTTGGTGTCATAGCCAAGAGACAGGGGGTCTTGTCATGAGCCAGCCTTCTCATTTCCGTGAAATGCTTGTGGTTAACATTGCCACCATTTGTGACCACGCCAGGGCAATGTCCCCTAACTATCCTCTTGAAAGAAAAAGAAATAAGAATAAAAGATAAAAGCCATGAATGGGCTTGGAAACATTTTCATCCATGATAGGTGCATCTCACCCTCTATAGAGGCACCCATAAGTAAGCCATACATTTTCCTACTATCATTGCACCCTTTGACTAGACATCCCTTTCTACCTCACCCATTCACATGGCCTAGATTTGACTTCTCCGAGAAACATCCCACATCCAATGAGCATTAGTTGAATAGGACATCCTAGCGTCCCCTACAAACTTGGCTTCCATATTAGTATAATGTCCTTGAGCACTTGTCCGGGTAAAGGTGTTTTTATGCACATGTTTAATAACTTGATGATTAGATGTGATTTACATTGATATTATCCATGTAACTTATGAGCCCATGGAGGGCGTATTTGTTGATGTTGCAGGACCACACTC
The DNA here is from genome assembly GCA_032191745.1 of Picea mariana. Taxonomy (NCBI): domain Eukaryota; kingdom Viridiplantae; phylum Streptophyta; class Pinopsida; order Pinales; family Pinaceae; genus Picea; species Picea mariana. The sequence continues at coordinate 350,888 of JASDQU010105212.1, forward strand.
GATGGACAGGTACACATGGGGAGATCATTAGTTCGGACCTCGATTGGGATAAAACCCCACCAGATGGATGTTAAGACCCTAACAGAAGGTAGAGATAGATCATAGGATTGCACTAGAGAGAGAGGAGGATGTTTCTCCAGCCACAACCTAGTAGTCATGTACCTAGGGGGATCTTTCCCTCCCACCATGACGTTGGCCCTTGAAGGCCCTTGACGTCATCATTATGAGCCTTGATGTCATCCAATTAGGGTTTTTCATGAGGACGGATTGGTTGGCACGTGTGGCAGTTTCTGAGGCCTTTTGAGGTCTAACGTTTAACTTTGGAGGACTAACGGTCCATTAAGGGGCCTAACATCACCCTAGGAGGGGCATGACATCATCCCTAAAGAAAAAATTGGGGTTTTAATTGTAAATTTTATTTAAAACTGGATTTTTGATGTAAACTGACCATGTCGGCCTTTTTTGACCTAAAATGTAGTTAAAGGTCAATGATATTGTATAAATAAAGAGTTAAGACTCATTTTTTCATCATCTTTCACTCACACTTGTGTGAGGTCTGAAATTTGCACCCTAATTAGGGTTTCATGACTGAAATTTAGTGCGCACTTGTTGAAGGCAAGGATGATTTTAAGGATGGAAATTTATTTTAAAATGTAGAAACCTTGGCGAATCTTACTAATCCTTCATATGCCAACTATAAATGATTCTCGATATATTTGTAAAAATATTCAAATTTCTAAGGATTTTATATAGTTTTAATAAACTTTTGGCAATTTTTAAGGTAAAATAATTTTATCCCATAGAATTTGGGCGAATAATTTTTAAAATAGCGAATCTCATTTTTGGAAAAACCATGGAAAATTAGCCCATGAGCGAAATTTAGCCCCTAAAATCATCCCTGGTTGAAGGAAGGTTATTTTGGGTGTTTTGGGGCATTTTCTTGGTGGAACGTCTACAACTAGGTGATGTGCTAGATTATGCTTGGTAAATGTAAGTAAAATTCTGCAATTATTCTTTATTTTGAAAGGTTATAGTGTCTTTACTTTGAATTTCCTAAATATTATGAAGTTGCTAGCCTAAAATGATGCAACCCCCCTACTCCCTCGTAGGGCTACACGACCTCCTGGTTAAGGATATTTGATTCTTGAGTCAAATGACACTCCAAAACCTTAATGGTATCCTCCTGTATCTAAACACATACCCTTTTGGCTTCTTGGTGCAAGTCTAATAGCACCCACAACCTTCCCTCTCGCTCTCATGCGAAGTCTCATAGTACTGGGTGTTAGCTCAATTTTCTGATAAGCCCCCTCTTGATGTGACCTTGGGCGATGACCTCTCATGACCATGCAATCTCAGGCGTGGCCAAAAGAAGTTTGGGATCAAACTACTTTACAGCTCGCAATTCTCCTTGAGCCTCCACATGTCCTATTTCCAAAACCATGGTCTATATTTTAACCCACCCTAAACGTTTTAAATTTCACACAACTCTTGTCCTTGAAATGCTACGGGACCGTCAATCTCCCAATATTGACGGTATTTTCTGAACTGATGGTTCATATATGCCCTTTTCAAATCCATCAACCAGATCTTCCCCTGCTGAATCAATGGATGTGATCTCCTTCGTGATTCCAGACTTCAAAATTTTCTAGTCTCAAACCCTGCTTTCCTCGGTACGTCAATCTTCTGGAGTTTGACGATCTGCAGACACCTATCCTCCTAAATCAATGGCCTTGCCTTCTCTCTTTGTTGAAATTTTAAAGTTAAAGGTAGTTTCATTCTTAAGAGCTTAATTTCCAAATTTTAGCACCGTTATTGTCATTAATTTATGTTTTAGGACAACGAATAATATCATTAAAAAAGGCTCTTTCTTAACTAGTTTAGACTTCAGTTTTGCTAGTTTATCATAGAAATTTTTGGGTCTTATCTACCAATAAACAAAGACACTCTTAAAGTGTTTTTGGCCATCTTTTCTCTCTCTTTTTTTTGTTGTTTTTTGCAAGTCATTGAATAAACAAGGGGAGATTTTGGCCAATTTTGGCTAAATTGGAGCATTTGGGACTTCCAAGAGCACCTAGTTTCTTCCTAGTTGTAATTTTTCATTGTGATAAACTCGATCCATATTCATAAGGGTCCACATCTCTATTTTAAAGAGATCATAAGTCTCTTCAAGAGTATTTGTAACCGAGTTAATAAAATAAGTGAGCCAAGGGAAGGCCTCACTTTGTGTTCCCCCTAGGGGGTTGGTGTTGTGGTCTTGTAGAAAGTTTCTCAATATTTATTCTTTCTTTGCTTTTAAGTTGCAACAACAAACACATAGATTATATTTGAATTTGGAAAGTAATACTTTAATTGCTAGATTAGTTTTCATGTTTGCAAAGTAGAAAACTAATTGTTGGTTTAGACTTTATTTCATGCTATTTCAAAGTTGCCAATAAACCGTCTCCTCAGCTCCTCGAAAGAGGTTGGTCAGTGAAGACTACTAATTAGAAAACATTTACTTTTAGTTATTTATTTTCTTGATTAAAATAAACAACTCCCCTCATCTCCTAGTGCGGTTCTTGATCCTTCCAGTTGTGAGCTTGTCTCGATCTTCTGGGAGTAAGTTTCATACATGTTGGGTTGGTCAGTGGTGATAGATTAATAGGGAAATTCTTAAGGAACTTTTATTTAGTGGAAACTTAAGAGTGTTTGTGTAAGATATATGGCAGGAACTTTGAGATCCAGGTTCTCCGTGTCGGATCTCCAACATTCTCTTGGGCTTGTGTGTAAAATCAAAGGAACCTCCCTGTTGGATATTCGGCAAGCTCAAACTCCACTTTAGGGATGTTTTTCTGAAGGGCCAAACCTAGTTTAGTCAAAAAATTTATTTTCATGCAATTAAATTTATCTCATTAACCTACCAATAATAAATCCTAATAAAACACACGATCTACATTCCCCACGATACTTTTAAGGCACTGGTTACATTTATACATTTACAAAGACATTTGCTTCAAGCAATTTATTTTCAGTCTTTTACTTTGAAGCAACTTTAATTTACTTGCATATAATATTGTCTCAAGTATCCTTTTATGCAAGTATCTTTATGTATCTTGTGGTGATTAATTGATCTGTGTATGCTTTATAATAGATTTTCTTTATATTGGTTAATGCAATAAACTCCCAGAATACTAGTTGCTTAGATTTTGGTTTAAGCCTTATATTATTTTATTAGGGACTACCCCCCTTGGCTTTGCTGGGAGTTGTCCTAGAAGGAGGAGTTGAGGATTAGGTGACAACACCTTAACTCTCACTTTCCCCCAAGGACACACCGAGTGGATTGAAGATTTTGTTGAAATATTGTAACTGCAAAGAGTATTCTATTTATTATTGATGTATTATTCATCAGATCAATCCCCTTTTGTGGATTGATCATATTAGGTATTTTAAATGACCAAATCCCCTTTTGGGGATTGGTCAAACCCTAATTGTAATAGGATAAATGAGAAGTCGGCCCCCAGAATATATTAAAGTGGTTATAACCACCTATAATAAGAAGTCAGCCCTGCCAGTGAAAAGACACCTCAGTTCACACCTGCCAAATTGTATAAATAAGAGAGTCCAATGCCTCATTTGTTCAGTCAATCACGTGTTCATCAGAGCGCAAGTTTGGAGAAGAAAGAAGAGAGAGAGAGGTGCATAATTGGGAGAGGAATTTCTATGTTTTTGGTTTATTCTCTTGGCATTGTATTGGCCATCTATATTAAGGAAGTTTTTGTTGGGTTTTCTCCCCCATGAGGGTTTCCCAGGATAAATGATGTGTCTCTTGTGATTGTGTATTTCTCAGTGATCCTATCTATGTTATGGTTATCTAGTGAATTGAAAAGAAACCTAATAATAGCTTAAACCTTAACATGGTATCAGAGCTAAGCTGAAGAGAACATCTTTCAAAAGAAGAAGAAAAACACCATTGTTGACGTACATGAAAATTAGGGTTTTTTTATTGAAGAAGTTTTTCAGCCTCAAAGTCATCTAGAAAAGTGTGCCCTAACCCAAGGAAATTTTTGGCACCTTCCACACACCTTTTCAGTGACAGATATCCTGAAAATTGAAACCCTAGTTTTCACAAAGTACTAGAAGTACCAGAAAACCAAAAGCACCAGTCCAGAAATCCGCTCATCAATTTTGAAGCGGTAAAATTTGGATTTTCAGAAATCTGACTGCACCAACTTACTCACCTCAGCTCAGCGCATCTATCCCGTAGATTAGAGTTTCAAAATTTGAAGTTTGAAAAATTAGGTTTTCCTCATAAAACCTTAAGTTGCAGTTGCAGTTGTGGTCTCAGAACCAGTTGCAGTATCAATTGTAGTTGCAGTACTAGTTGAAGTATCAACTGTAGTACTAGTTGCAGTCACCCTTGAAGTTTTTAAGAGTTGGTGATCATTGTCGCTGCTACCAGATGGTTCCACTACCTGTAAATGCTATTAGAGGTATGTACTCACATATGTTTAACTTGTTAAGATTTAAGGGGTATTTGCAGGAGAAGGGATCTCTTGACATAGATTCAGAAGGATCTCAAGATCCAACACATTTAGAGGAATTATGCAACTTAGGTGTGATTATTCAGATATGCATCTATTTGTTATGAAATTATTTTGATCAGTGTTGCATGTTGTAGCTATGACCATCATACTAACATTTGGTAAAAATTAAAGTCAAGGTATTAGATGGATTAAAGTTGAGATCATAAAGTTTATTCTATAACCCAACCTTTTGTCAAGATAGTATATTGTCTTAGTACAAGAAGACAAGTTGAAGAAATCACTTGTCATATTGAGTGAAGAAGACTTGGAAGAAAAGCAGCACACTCATTCTTGAGGACAAGGCTCTAGGTTCCAGGTTTGATTGATTAAGTTGATAAGATTCAAAATGTGCAAGTGTCAAGAAAACAGTATAGTTGAGGTAGTAGTCTTTGAAGAGTATTATACTTGGTAGCATGTGGATATATATATATAATTTTATTTTTCCATAGATACAAATAATTTTATTTTTCCATTTTTACAAAATATAATTTATCATAATAATATATTTCAAAAAATTATATAGAAGAAAATAAATTTATATATTAATTAATTAATTAAATTTACAATAGAATGTACAGAAATGGTATTAGACTATGTGTGTCATAATTTGTGGATTATAGCAAACACCAAATTACTATGCTAATTGTAGTTAGTAGATTGTTTGAGACTAGGATATGATAATACATCCTTCATGGTTTTGTAAAGCCCTCTTTGATAATACATCCACTTGAATTATGGCATAAAACTCCTTGTCATATGTGGAGTATTTTCTCTTAGTCTCATTCAACTTCTCACTGAAATATGCAATAGGTATGTTATCCTGACTCAAAATTGATCCTATTGCAACTCCACTTGCATCACATCTCACTTGAAATGTCTTTTCAAAATCCGGCAAGACCAGAATTGGTTGTTCTATGATTTTCTCCTTCAATATATTGAAAATCCTCTCGGCTTCCTCTATCCATTTAAAAGAATTTTACCGCTTCTTCACTGTATCCATCATGGGCACACAAATTCCACCAAAGTCTCTTATGAACTTCCTACAGAAACTGGCTAATCCATGAAAGCTCCTTACCTCGAACATGCTCCTTGGTTACATCCATTCTCTGATTGCTTTCACCTTATCTGGATCCATCTTTAGTTCATTCGAAGAGATCACAAAACCCAGATAAATGAGTTCCGTTTTCATGAAAGAGGACTTCTTCAGATTTATCAACAACTTCTCTTGTTGTAGCCTCCTCATCATTATCGTTAGGTGCCTCAAATGCTCCTCTTTAGTCCTGCTAAATACCAGTATATCATCCAGATATACAACCATGAATTTTCCAATGAAATCTTTCAGAATTTCATTCATCAGCCTCATAAAATTGTTTGGGTCATTCGTTAAGACAAATGGGATAACCAACCACTCATATAGACCTTCGTTTGTCTTAAAGGTTGTTTTCCATTCATCACCTTCTCTCTATCTTAGAAAATAATTTTTCTCCACTTAAGCAATCCATTAAATCATCCATTCTCGGTAAAGGAAATGTGTACCTAATGGTGATATTGTTGATGGCTCTCGAGTCTGTGCACATTCTCCATCCTCCATCTTTATTTGGGCTCAACATAGTTGGTACTGCTGAAATAATGTAACTGCGAAGAGCATTCTTATTATTATTTTGTTATTGGATTAAATCGCCATTGTGGATTAATCATGTCATTATTATTATTGGATTAAATCCCCATTGTGGATTAATCATGTCATTATTAATATTATTGTTATTAGATTAATCCCCATTGAGGATTAATCAAGTCGGTAATTGTATAAGGACCAA
>JASDQU010105212.1:360421-374345 GCA_032191745.1 Picea mariana
ACTTAGACTGATACAACTTCCCTAACTTTTCCCATAAATCCTTGGCTATAGCTTCCTCTGACACATTCAGTAATACTGAATCAGAGAGACACAGTCGAATTGTGCTCTTTGCCTTCCAATCCGTCTTTTTCCAGTCATCTGCAGAAGTTCCTGTAGGTGTCGTACCTAGATCTACCGCGATCCCCTGATCTCTGTCCACCAAAAGATCTTCCATATTGATCTTCCACAGCTCAAATCTTTTCCCATTAAACTTCTCGATCTCCATCTTTGAATTGCTTGCCATTTCTTTTCACCTGAAAAACAATACCGTAGATCTCCCACTGTAACAAGGCTTATCACAGTCCCGATCCAAACCCTTGACGACAAAGGCGTCCCCCTGAATCCAATAAAGCTCTGATACCAAATGTAAATTCTAACCTTGTACAATATCTACTGCAAATTGATATTCAGAAAAGAACAGAAAAGATACAATGGAAAACACAAACATTACACAGAGATTTTTCACCTGGAAACCCAAACCGGGAAAACCAGCATATATTATATTCATACATTGTTTTACAGTGTTTACAATACAATATAAATATAGGAGCCAGCGGCATCCAAAACCCTAACCCAATGACCTGGATTAGTCCAAAACCCTAATTCCTTAATCGAAAATAGAAAACCATCGGCAAAAAACCATGTGACGAAAAACCACCTAATATCATGTGGTCCCGGAAATATGTCGTCCCGGTAATATGTTGTCCCGGAAATATGTCGTCCCGGAAATATGTCGGCCCGGCGGAAATATGTCGGCCCGCAAAACTACTGAAGGCCTTTGTCTATCCAAAAAATTTCCCGACCTTTGTTGAATCTCATGCAATGGAACAAGAGAAATAACATATGTTGGGAAGGTTTGCATCTCAACATTGTGAAGAGGTTGAGTTTGTTTGTTATTGTGGTTGGGCACTAGTTGTGTTGATAATAATGTCGGTCTCAGGGAGCTTGTATTCTGGTATTGTTGGGGTTGTTTTGGAATTGGAGGTAAAGGTGGGGGAACAAAAACTGGCAAAAGTTGTGGGATTTTCATTGGAAACTGGGGGTAAGGATGAGTGGGAATATGGATAGGTGGAGCTTGAGTGTTTCCTTGGGTATGCCCTCCTCTCCATACTTGTAGCCAAATATGGTGATACTGTGTAGACCAATTTTTCCAATTCGGTGAGTTCCACTATTGTAGTTGTTGATAATAAGGTGGAATTTGAGGTGGTAGATCATGGTATGTAGGTTGACTCCTAGGATTCCATGGCCTCCTAGGTGCATAAGAGGATTCCCCAGGATCCCCACTTCTGTAAATGGATAATAAACCGGGCAGGGATGGGAATTTTTCAATTGGGTGGTCTTCGATGCAAAATCCACAAACTAAAATATTTTCTAATGGGAATTCCCTTGAGGAATGCCTCCTCCTGCATCTTGGACAAAATATGCACATTGTTGCATTCTCCCCCTCCTGTTTATTTTTAATATTTAGGGTGTCCAACTGGGAACCTATTGTACTTAAGATATTGGTTTTGAAGTTCTCGAATAGGTTTTCTATCTCTACCCTTGTGATACCACCTGAACTAACTGTTTTTAGGTTTATACTATAAGGATCCCGAACACTCTTCCTCGTTTTGGCTCTACTCCTCGAGTAATTCTTACACATTTCACAGATTTCAGTAAATGGTTTATGGGAGATGTCACCTGATGCCATCAGGTTAAGTGTCTCTAGGTATTCTTCCAAAATATCTTTAAGGAAAAGAGTCCTAACTGCATCGTCTAGGAGGTCATGGTATTTCAATTTCTGTGAGATATGAGCAAATCGTTCCATGTAATCCTCGAGACTCTCGTCCTCTAACTATTGAATCTTAAAAATTTCATTATGAGAATCCTTGGACTTGCAGTAGTCTTGGTATTTTTTAATAAATATAGCTTTCATGTCTTCCCAAGACCTAATATTGGACTCTCCCAACCCCATGAACCATCTTAGTGCAAAATCCTTGAGGGTGGTAGGAAAAAGTTTTAGTTTTTGGGCATCTTGCAAGTAAGTGTAGCTCCTATACAAGATTTCAAACTCAAATAGGAAGGTACACGGGTCTTCACTACTTTTACCGTAGAAGGTGGGCAGTTCCGAGAGTGGAATGTTCTTCATGTTGACATTCTGTGTGGTATCCAAAATTGGAAACCCAAAGGTGGTTTTTGTTTGGTTTCCAACTTCTTCCCCCTCATCGTGTATTACATGGTTGTGATCCTCTTGATCATCCATGTTGGTTTGGTTTCCAAAGAGAGAGTACCTAAATGGTTTTATCCTTGAAGATAACAAAGTATCCCAAGGTTATTTTCCAGGAAAGGTATCCCTTCGATGGGAAGATTTATCTACTGTTTGGATGTTCGAGACTTTACTCAAGCCGGTTAAAACTATTGTTTCCAAAGATTTTGTTTTGACTTGGGAAACAACTATATTGGATGAATTGTCAAAGAGAGTATTCAACTATTCATGGTCAATGATATCTAAAAAGTTAGAGACCTCTGATGGTGGTGAAAAAGAAAAGGTTATGTTGGATGGTTCTGATGAAGGCCCGAGTGGTCTTGCCTCCTATCCCACTACTATTGATGTTTCAATTTTATGCTCTATAATGCTCCCGATTTTGGTCTCTTCAAAGACTGATTTAGCTCTTTTGGTTGAGCTAAGCCCTATTTTTTGATATCAATATGTGGAATTTATGGGTGGAGTGTTCCTACCTCCAAAAAAACTAGAAGGAACCTTGATTGAAATTTTTGGTTTGGTTTTAAAATGTATCTTCCCTTTGGGTCCCTAGGTTTTTTCATGAAAGAAAATAAAAAGAAAAAGAAAAACTACCATTGGGTGTGGGGGAACCTGTTATGACATATGGATAGGTTCTTACCTCTCATCTTAAAGTTCCCCCACCATGAAACTAATGCTAAGGTTCATAAATGATCTACTTCTTAACTATTTCCTACCTTAAGACAACTCCTTGACAACGACGCCAAAAATGATGGGTATTCTATATGTACTAATTCCCTCAATTAAATTGTCAACCCGGGGTAAGTAAACTTAGAGTTGTGGCACTGTATGGTCCAAGGAAGAAAATATAATGGAAGGATTATCTAACTAAGGAGATGGTCTACCCTAGGGATCAACACTCTATCCATCTACTTTCTAAAGAGATAATTTTTCAATTTTAGTTAATTAGAAAATTCTATGTAAAGAAACCTTCAATTAATGAGCTTCAAGTAATTCTAGAATTATGAACTATTTTGCCTAAGTAATCTCAAATATTGAATCTATGGACTATTTCTAAATAAGCAAATAACAATCAATCTATTTCAAAGCTAGTTAATCTATTCAACCTCTTTTTAAGTAAGCAACAACAAGTAAGCTATTTATGAGTTATTTGATCTATCTATCTCTGAGCAAGTAAGCAAGTAAACAATTAATCTATTGAAACTATTTTGACAAGTGGACTCTATTCTTAAAAATAACTCTTAACTATTTGTATTTTGCGAAGAATAAATTTTAATCTACTTAATCAAAAGTAAAAGTGTTATGACTGTATTCAAATTATAATTGATCAAAACTATTTCTAGCTTGCAGTAAAAAGAAAGAAAGTATTCAAAGGTGATGATTGTGTCTTTGATGTTGAATAACATCACGATGGCATCTGACTATTAGTGACAACTCAAGAGGAATTAATTCAATGTTGACTTCTACAGAGAAATGGAAAGTATGGATAAGGAAATCTAAGGAATGTTTTTCCATCATAGAAGCAACACTAAGTATTTTTGGAATCCATGTGTTCTCTAAACTTTATACATCATTCATCAACTATTAAAAACACTCTATTAAAAATCACTAACTCAAGCAAAGCTATAAACTCATAAACTCATAATTAAAAATCCTAATTCAAATTCACTCTATGCAAACTTCTAATTCTTGATCAATGCCAACTAGAAATTACAACTCAAAATCATAACTATGATTTCATAATCCAAAATGAACTAATCTATCATTAAAAATCATACTTCAAAATTAACCAAAATGCTTTTAGAAATCATAATCCAAAATCTATTTATATCCTATCATGCTGAGGAAAAATCAATAAACTAAATAGACCTAGAGAGAATAGTTGAAATTGCAATTAAACCTATCTACGTTAAATCTATCAAAACATAAAACAACTAATCTTCCAATGCTACAAATAAACCAATCTTAAACTAATGCTCTATCAAAAGAACAAATCTAAATTAATGCTTTGTCAAAATTGTCAGAACTAAAGTAATTAATGAAGACTTCAATGAACCTATCTAAATTAGTATCTAGTAGGGTAACTTATAGCTAAGAAGGAAAAGACATAACACTACAATTAACTAGCTCCTACAATCTACAAACAACACATAACCATGGACATCCTTCTATGATATACACAGTTCAATCAAGCAATATGCAATTAAGGAAACTGAATTAGATTAACAGTTTATAATTGACATACACACAACAATTAAAATTGAGAAATACATGCAATAAAGAGACAATTTCAAATTCTAAATAAGAAAAAAGATGAATACAAATACATACTAATATACAAAATCACCCATACCACTGGTGGGCCCCGTAGTAGGTCGTGGTTACACCCCAACAAGAAAACCCAGAGGCTAAATCAACACAATACTGTCATTAAGCATGAAAATAGAGTATGGAACAAAATCAAAGATAATGTTTGTATCAAAACAATAAAATTATGTCTTCAGTCATGCCACATGTAGTTGTATTTATAGATGATTACATCTTGAGAGGTCGACCACTAGAAGGGTCGACCTCCTCTAAAAATAGTAAAATCATTAAATGATTTCTAACAACATCATCTTATAACAATTTCATGAGCCACTCAACGATCGATGCAACTGCCCAATATGAGGTGTGTCGAGCTCTGTAGCTGGAGTGAACGAGGGGGCACAAAATCCAAATCCCCGATTCATCCACTAAAGGCCACCAATGTACCAACCGCCAGCTCCAATGCACTCCGAGTGCCAGATCACGTGCCAGATGGAGTGTCAGATCACGTGCTGGATCAAGTGTTAAACAAAGTGTCGGACGAGGTACCAGATGGAGGATCGGATTGTGATTTTGCCCTATTGCAAGGAAACCATATATTAGATGTTCATAAACATCAAACTGAGTTGAATTGATCACAAAATCATTATAAAAATACCAATTATACACACATGATGCAAATTCATGGTGAATCGATATATAAACCTTTGAGAATCCTTCAAAATGGATAATATGAAGCATAACATATGTAATATCGCATGAAAAAATGATTTGGCCATCGAAATAAAATAATCAAAACTCAAACCCAACATATACGTGCAGGGTCCAACAGTAGTACTCGGCCCAATATCTCAGGGCACCAACTAAGGAGGTTAGACCGTAGCCTTAGCTATACTACCCAACTACCCAGGTACTAGAGAGTATCTTCTCGAGTGATTTTCTCGATGGAACTATAGTAGTCAGGCAACCGATCAATTTATCTATGGAGGGATTTAGGAGATCTAGGTCGATCCGTATACAGGTGATGTCTGATGCACTACCACTCGAAGGGGTACCAACAGGGGTTACAAGGGTGGCCAACATATGTGCGCTTAAGTACCACTTGTATTTCTTGCATGTATGAATCCCTGATTGCATATTTATGTGTGTAACACCAAATCTCTGTAGCTTAAAGATGTCGAAATACATCTCTACCCTGAAAAAAAAAATTAACCCATAATTTTCTACCGAGGAAGGTGCTCTGATACCACTTATAATATTGTGGATATAAATAGTATGCATAACATCAATAATTAGTTAGAAATGGTAGATAAACAATAATATAACCAGAACAACACCACAATAATACCAAAATAATACGAGAATAACACCAGAAATAGAACTTTGATCACTGAGAGTAATGTTCACTTGCCTCTTCGAGGGGGAAACCTCCAGTAGAGTAGAGATCTATTGCAATAATATCCAAGATAAAACTTCTCATACCCTCCATTCCTATTTATACTAAATCTATCTATCCAAAAGAACAATCTAGAGGAAGATCCTTCTAGAAGTGGAAGTTTCTATTAGGTCTTCTTACATTTGACTTATTCCTCCTTATTGCTAGGCCTTATTAATATTGACCTTTATTACATGGAAATATATTATTCTACCCACTTGAGGGGCTAGGTAGGTTAGTTCCCTAAAAATTTCTCTACTGGTCTTGGGCCCACCAAAAACAATTTCAAGAAGTTCATGGCCTTGAAAATCCTTCTTCAACTAGCTCGCGAAAAAGACATTTCACATCTACGGAGATTCCCAGTTGGTCATCAATTGGACGAAAGGGAAATTCTTGCTACAAAATTATTCACTTGCAACGTTATATTAGAGCATCAAAAGAAGATTACATAATTTTTTTCATCTTACTTTTGATCACGTTTACAAGAATTGGAACAAGGAAGTGGGCAACCTCTCAAAAGTTGGACTGGATATGGACCAAGGCTCATGGAAGATCTCTAAACGGAGGGACCAAATTTTTAAAAGAATATCTTCATGACTCATGGCTCTCTCTAGCTTGAAATCTCTCTCATTTTTATTTTTCTATTAGTATGACATGTCTACTTGACTTATAGGATTTGACTCTCATATAACTCTTACACAAAACTTGTTTGTCTAACTCATCTCTTTGTAGAATCACATAGCAACTTCTATTTAGTTTGATTGGGAAACATACATCCTCCTTAAAGTGTGTGCTTGCCTTGAAATCCTTATTTTTTCGTGAAAAAAGACTTCAAACACCACCACACACAAAAACAAGCAACTTTTTGAAAAAAATGAAACTTTGAATTCTCTAGTTTAAATGTTGGTTAGTATACTTGAAAAATGTAACTTTTCCTTCTATTTCCAATTTGTTGATATCACACAAGGCCCACAGAAAAGAGCATATATAGAGACAAAAATACTTTCCACTCTATATTTGATTTGTCAAGATTACAAAAGGTGAAGGGAAAAGAGCATACCTAGATAAAAAAAAATGTAGCAAACTAAATATATACAAAAAAATCAAAATGAGGCATTAAAATAACTTAGGAAATGAAACTGTATACCTCCAAATCTAATATAAATAATCATATCTTTGACAAACAATTTTTTTGGGGGTGAAATGAAAAGGGTTTCCAACTGAAAATAGTGCTCTAGACATAGTGGAATGATTCTCTCGGCCAAAAAATTCCTAAGAACAATAGAATTTAGAAGTCCTTTGATGCATGCAATGACACAAGTTCATGATCTCATACAACAATAGGAGTGGATCTTCATAAGAGCTCTAAAACCATGTTTGATAAACATAATATTTCCACTCATGTTGAACACCTTAAGGAAACGCCTCACACAAAAATATCAAATATTAGTACACCATGTATTATGTGGTTAAAACCCTTAAAGAGAGAAACAATGCATGACCCTAACGGACATGACCACTTAAGGCAACATATTAATGCAAAAATTAAAATAGTTTACATATGAATTTCTCACAATATATTGTCAACAAATGACCCTCCATGCCATTTAAGTAGAAATCATGTATCAATTAGTTTCTAAGCCACAAATAAAGTGTCATTTGTACTGAGGAGAAGATATACCATGGAATCACTTTATCCCTAAAACATAATTTTGATTGTCATATTAGATAATTACAAAAGTAGATTAAAGAAACACACTTTATCTACAAACACATTATACCAAGTTGAACTTAACTAGCTCCTAAGTGTCTAAATATCTTAACAACAAACTTAGCTTCTACAAATAGATACACCTAGCATTTTCCCTAGAAGGTGCAAATTCACAGTATAAGAAGATCTATTGTAGTAAAGGTAACAATTTAAAATTTAATATTTAATATTTGTTCAATATTAAATTCTACACATTAGCATGCCATGAGCAGTGTCAAGGGGCATAGAAACAAGGGATCTCTTCAAAATTCGTCATGAGTAGTGTGATCCAAACTAGAGACGACTACACATTTTCATGTATGTTATGAATGAATAAACCTTCAAATCAATTCGTGCATATGACATGTCAATTGAAGAGGCACTGCAAAAAAATTAACACTTAGGAAAATGAAATTTAACAATTATTCATTTCTCCAATGAACACATTGTTGAAAGAAACCTTATGGATTTTAAGAAATACCACATACTAGCTTATTTGATGCCACTATCTTAACGCACTATACGACAAGTGGTCATATTGTGAATAAATGAAGGAGCCTACCAAATCCACCTACTACCCTTTTTATATCACCAATCAATGAAACTATGATGTCACCTTCCTCTTCTATCATCTAGGAATCAATGAGACCATAACTACCAACTAATCCCTACTATCCAATATCAACAAATCAATGGAATCATCCGACCATCCAAGATCAAGGATTGAAGGGAATGATCCCAACACCTACCTACCAATGAAGGGAATGTTGCCACCTACCATATTAAGAATTCAAGGGAGTGATGATCCTACCACCTATCGTTGAATGAAGGGATGGATCCCACCACCTACCTACTAATCATGGATATGGGAGAGAAAAGAAAACTACCATGACACAATCAACTCCCTATCCATGAATCAAGGGAATCATCCTAACTTACAATCATGACATTGATCCTATCTATGAATCATAACATTCATCATACTTATGAATGATAATCATGATGATGCATATGCTAGATAGAAGCTATCACTTATGACAAATAAAATCTATCTCTACCCAATCAACCAAACACTATCACATTATCAACCCACCTTAGAATTAATCACACCATCAACCTACCTTAGAGTCTTGAATGCGATGAAAGAAGTTATTACCTATCAATGGAAACACAAATCAACATATCAACCAATCAAGCTACCACCTATCAATGAATTAATCCTACTACACTACTACCATGGAATTATTTCCACCTTACAACAACAATTCACATAAACACACATCAACAACAACAAGAAAATGACAAAAACACAACCCATGGATGATGGAGGGGAATTAAGCCCAACATTTTTTTTTCTCTTTCCCCACAACCAAGTTTGGTTGGATCAACAAGCCACATTACTTACCTAAAAACTTAGTTTGGTCAGAGCAAGATGCCACTTTAATATATTAAGAATGCATCCAAGCTATCTCCCACTAAATATGGTCAATGACATTAATCCTAGTTTGGTTTGAAAAAATTACCACTATTACATACCTATTTTTATTGCTCATTCCTAATCACAAATCTATACTTAAGAGTGAACATCACTACTATTTTGATATCCCTATATTTGAAGTTCGTTGATGCAAAAGACAAGATTTAACGCAACTATTGAGAGAATTTGAGGAGGTTGAACAAACCCTTCAAGAGCATTTATGCACCATTAAAGGAAGTCAATCTTACATATGCAATAACGAGCTCTCATCTACCTTTACCTATAACTAAAGATGGTCGAAGGTGTATCTATCATTTGCTTAATATTAGTCACAAATCAAATTATCAAGAAAAAAACGAAAGAAGCATTATTATACACATAATTACCAATCATTATCCTCATTAGAAAGTTTGGTTAGATCATTTTCCCTTAACACACTATATAAAGTTTTGTCATATCAAATAAACTACGAATGAAGTATCATATGTTTTACCCATCTTAAGAGAACTTATTTTACCTTAATCATTATCATATAGAGAATGTGATGAGATTTAAACAAAACTGTGTGATAACATAAAAGTTCTATTGAAAATTGAAAATGCATATGTTTTACCCATCTTAAGAGAACTTAAGATATCTTGACCACTATCATATAAGGAATGTGATGAGATTTTAAAAAACAATGTGATAACACAAAAGTTTTATTGAAAATCTATAATCACCCTCATGCTAGCTAGAAAAGTTTATCACTTTGCATGGCTCATCTATAGCAATTTGCAAGGAACATGTTCCTTTGTATTATTTCACGTGGAGTGTTTGGAGCAAACACAACTCACTCATATGTAGTAGAATTTGATATTAAAAGGATTTATTTTTGCGTTTTCATATATTTTTTCTTCCTTTGGAAGAGGCCAACAAGATGAGTAGAAAGGTTGATGTGATTATAGACAAAGAACTATTGATCATGATTAATTTTCATTTTACAAAGTTAATTTTCAATCATGATCAATAGTTATGATTAAAAAAGTTAATTTGCTCATCTATAACAATTTGCAAGGAACATGGTCCTTTGTATTTTCTCACGTGGATTGTTTATAGCAAACAAAACTCATCTTGAGTGTCTGCAGCAAGCAAAACTCATTTTAATTTGATATTAAAGGTTTTATTCGTGCGTTTTCCTATATTTATTCTTCCTTTGGAAGAGACCAACAACATGAGTAGAAAGGTTGAGGTGGTTATAGACAAAGAACTATTTATCATGATTGAAAAAGAGATTCTAGATTTTTCATATTTTTATATTTTTATTGTAAGATTGAAAAAGTTAATTTACTCATTTATAACAATTTGCAAGGAACATGCTCCTTTTTATTTTCTCACGTGGATTGTCTAGAGCAAACAAAACTCATCTCGAGTGTCTAGAGCAAACAAAACTCATTTGTAATAGAATTTGATATTAAAGGGTTTATTCTTGCGTTTTCCTATATTTTTCTTCTTCCTTTGGAAGAAGAAAGGTTGAGGTGGTTATAGAAAAAGAAAAAGAAATTATAGATCTTTTATATTTTTATTATAATTTTTTTTATAAGATTATTTTTTTTAAATTTTGAACATATTCTTTATTCACTATTTTTGGATGGTTATACATAATTTTATTTTATTTTGTATGATGTATTAATGTTTTATTTAAAAATTGAAAGATCTAACCATCAAGTAATGTTAATCATGGTTGTTTATTGTCTTGTAGAGGGTTGTGGCAATGCCACCCATAACAAACAATGTGACTACCTAGACAACAAATACAATCCTTGTTAAGTCTACTTCTTAATTCAACACAAGTTGTTACTAGATGTCAGACATGTTTGAAATAATATTGTAAACTAGAACAAAGTCAAAATTTTCAATGATCTTGCTTCTTAGGTTGGGGTTTATTCCACAAAGGTAAGGCATTTCTCTTAGAATTTAGAATTGTGTGTTTTTGGCTCTCTGCGTTTACAACGTTTTTTCCAATGTTGATGCATTTTGTTGTATGTTTTTTTTATAACTTGGAAGATCATGGAGAATCTTGTTGTTTTTAGCCTATATCAACTCCAATGGGATGTTTTTCCTATATTTATCTTTACATTTCATCTTTTCAAAATAGTTCTTACACAATTTTATCATTTTTTTTAAACTTGGGGCACTTGATATGACACCAATCTTAAGGGGTGGATTCACAAGATTAATGCAAGGACTCAAAACTTCATTTCTTTTTTTGAATTGATAAAGTTCTTTTTCCTTCTTATCTTGTGGCTTTGTAGCATCGTTTAGTATGACTCCAAAATGAAGGATGCCCAAACATGAAATCCTTGACTGGTAAAATGATTTGCAAAGTCATGGTTGTCATACCTCTCTATTTTAATGCAAATCAAATATCCCCACCGCTTTATTCATACATTGTCTCTCCCCCCTCCTTTATAGTTTGGCTATTGATTTTTTGGCCCAAGAAATTCAAATATTGTAGATCTTTTTAATGTGATGCACTTGCTCTTTCTTGAAATTGGATAATATAATTATTTTCCATATAATTGAAGGGATGAGAAAGTTATAATTATTGAAAAAAATGCAGGATATCCACAAGTAGGTTCGGGAAGAGAGCGGGCCATCATTGACCAATGTACATGTCAAAAGGCTTGTGCTATTATCCCACCCCCAATTTCCAAATAGGGGTGGGTGAACCTCACAACCGTAGCTAAATCAGGACAAATACCCAAATCCTTATTCACAATCGTAGCTAAATTAGGACAAATACCCAAATCCCTATTCACAACCCTTAGCTAAATCATGACAAATACCTAAATCCCTATTCATTGCCCTTTCAATTGAATCGAGACTTCGTGTCACCGTTGTTCTCATATACTATTCCTTAGACTATGATCATGAGGGGAGGTGTTTAGGGGCGACCAAGAATCTTAGGGTTATTCAACACCACACATTCACAAGAAAGACAACACAATGTTGTTGTTATGTTTCTCCATTATTATTGAGGACAAGAATTCAAGGGTTTAACATAAATATACCAATACCAATACCAATATGTATAAATAGGTATTTGAAATTAAAAATATTGTAAGGCTAAAAATTTAATTACATAATATCACTATTTAATAATTTATTTTATGACCTATTTTAATTCATTAAAAAAACATAAACATTTTTTCATATTATTTAAATATCTTAAATGATTATAAAATAACTTCTTTAATTTACTTTATATAAGTTATTCATGCTTTATCATTTTATTGATGAAAATCCACTAAAAAAATTACTATTATTTAAATATCTTACATGGCAATAAGCTAACTTCCTTAATTTACTTTATATAAATTATTTATAAATTATTCATATTGTATCATTTTATTGATGAAAATCCACTATAAAAGAAATTATTGAGATCCAAAAGACATGCCATTCAACTCTACCAACTTAAAAGGAAAATTATGTTAAAAAATAACATAAAAAAATATAAAATGAAAATTATGTTAATAAAATAACATATAAAATAGAAAACAGAAACAATATATTAAATTGTTTTTAATTATGTTATACGGAAGGAATAACTTTGGATTGAAGCTGTCAATGATGGCCCTTGTCAACGCAACAACTCTGAAGACTCTAACAAGTGAGATTCATAATTGAATCTCAAGACACGGAAGGCCTCCATCAAAGAAAAGTAGAGCGGGTAGGGAACACAACAAAATGTGAGTTGGGATTAGGGATGAAATTTGATTGGTAATATAGTAATGGTTTTTATGTTGTTTAAACGTTTTATATTTTGGTATTTTTTATTAAAATTTAGTGATATAAATTTGGGTCAAATTATTTTTTTCTTGTTATTTAAATTACATTTTAGAATCAATAGATTTAATTTCTAAAAAAATATTTGAAAATATTTGAGATGCTTCAATTATACAGTCTCAATTATTTAAATTCACAGTTTTAATAATATATCATCAGATTTTGGAAAAAGGTGTTGGTTTTACTTTTTGGTTTTTTGGTTGGAATAGGGYCATGTAAATTTGGACAAAATGGCTATTTTCTGTTGTTTAAATTACATTTCTGAATGCATAAATGGATTCAGCCTGTTGAAAAACTAGTAAAACACTCAAATCTACAGATCCAACCATTCATCACTCTATATAGAACAAAATTAAACAGAAAAATTTACTAAAAACAGAAAAAAAAAAAAAAACCATAAAACACGTTTAGAATACTACTTTCGAAAAATATACCCTAAAACGTTTTACGTTTTAACTACGCATATAGTCGTCACTGGGATTTGCTCGTCTAGCATTAACACTTCCTGAAGATTGACAATATTTTTTATTAAAATCCTAAAACAGGCTACAGAATCGTTTAACAAATTTGAAAGCGGTCTCATTTTGAAATTCCAACCCTCGTTGGATCAACTCATCGCTTACCAATCTGCATTAATTGTTATTGGTCCCAAACGATCTGCATCAATGGCTGTTCTGTTGCAAACTCAGGACAGCATCTTAAAACGTCTCCGCCGTCCACCTGCCACCGTACTCCTCGTGCTGCCAGCCTGTGCCAGGGTCTTAGATCGCTCATTATCATGACTATAATCCCTACCTTGATTCGTTGAATCTAACACATTGATGCCATGAATTTATTTAGTTT
>JASDQU010105212.1:374395-389236 GCA_032191745.1 Picea mariana
ACATCCAAAACCCTAACCCAATGACCTGGATTAGTCCAAAACCCTAATTCCTTAGACAAAAATAGAAAACCATCGACAAAAAACCATGTGCCGAAAAACCACCTAAATATCATGGGGTCTCGGAAATATGTCGTCCCAGAAATATGTCGTCTCGGTGCGAAAAAATTTGCGGGGGCGCTGCCCCCGAACCCCCACGCGGGGGGCTCCGCCTAGCGCCCCCCCCTCTAACCCCCCTGCACGCTCGGCACAGAGGCTCAGACACTACTACTCATGCAAAGAATATAACACATACCCAACAAAAACATTGGTTCAGTTGTTGGTAGTACATGATCTTCGATTGTATAAAAGATTATGCACACATAGATGTTGATTTTGGAAGATATCTGTGAGTGGTTGGAGAGAAAAAATGACAACTATTTGAAAAATTACACAAGAAGGAATCAATTAACACTTGTGCACACAAAATAACGATTTGTATTTGAAAACCATGATAAGTTCCTTGAAGTAATCCCTAAAGAAATAAAAAAAAACACATCGACCATGATGCTCATGAATAATCTCTCCATCGATGAATGATTGATTTCCAAATTGATCAATTGGGGATTAACAAATTAATATGAATGGTTAGACAAAATTGCAGTTGCGAAGAGAAATAAATCGAAGAACATATATCTATTGACGATGTGAAATAAATATTCTATGATGATATCCATAACACTTTCCTCTGTACCATACCTACACTACTCCACAAATTTATGAATCACAAGGGTGTCATCGAATATAGCCCTCTTCTTGCAACCTTGGATAATTCTGACTAGAAACATAAACAAGAGGAGTGGGAGGAATTTATGAACACCAAAGAAGCTTGGGACTTCTTTCTTCAAAAGTAAACATGGTTAGTATTGGTGTCATCTTCGACCAAGAGTAAGTTGGGGTCGACGATGGGGGCTTAGTCCCCTGCAAGATGCCCAAACTAGAGTCGATCTAGTCAACCTAAACTAAAGAGAAATCACACAAGAAAAGGGGAGGAATTCAATCGAAAAACAAAGAGAATACACATTAGGTTAAGAAATAAAGAAGAGGAATGACAGAAGAATGCAATACTACAAATAGTTTGTTGACATTCAAAAAATAGAAAGGGACAAAAGATGGAAGAAAAGAGAAGAGATGCATAATGCGAGCGATCCACATCAATTGAATAGGAGGATTCCTAAAGAGTTACAAATCATTAGAGCACTAGACTGATCTACGATTAGTAACGACCAAACAGATGTAGCAAAAGGAGAAGCCCCAATTGTTCTTGAGTTGAATGTATATTTGAAGTTGGTAGAGGATGGCATTGGCACCCTTCAACTGACATAAACTTTTGAAAGTATGGATGTGAATGAGTCAATAAAATAATTGTGTATATTCTCAATCTCAATTGCAACAAGTCCCAAAGTAAGAGAATTCCTCCATGAGTGATTGCACATATATATCTTGAACCCACTTCAGTGTGGTATTGACTAGACGAACAAGGAATTGTAAGAGACATATTGTTGATTGAAATACTCGAGACAGAATAAAATTGTGTGAGAAAAGAAGGCGATGGAAATATACTCCTACATATAAAGGATTCCATCGATGCACCCCCTGCCGAATTTAATAATTGAAAAATAAGATGCATAATTCGTTGGCAATCACGACAAAATGACACAAACCTAGGGGAGAAAATGCATTGAGTATATAGATAAAATACACTAGTCGATAGAAATGATTGAAGAAAATGAAAACAAAGATAGATCGTCGTCTACACTAGAGAAGTTTCCCACCCAAGTTGAGGGAATACGACAATCAAAAGCACTAGTAGTAACACATTCTACAATAGTATTCAACCTAAAGATACAATCGACACCAATCAGTCATAAGTAGAAATCCCACTCCATGATAAAAATGAGCCACAGTCACCTCCCTATCTACAAGATGGAAAAATATCCCAAATGACATTGCTATATGAGTGAAAAGTTTTGGGATTCCTTGGATATTACAGACAAATCCAAACAAATGGCACGATTTTGGTGGATTCTTAAGAAAGAGATCTCTCACCTAGTTTATGAACTTCACCAAGAACTAGGAAAGAACCAAGGATGAGATCAAGAATAATTTCCTATACCTCTTCAAGACCCAAAACATCAAGCACCTTGCATCCCACAAACTAAATGAGATCAAGTAAAGACTAGGTGAATCTGTGAGGAATATGACAAAATTTTTAAATATCTACTGAGTCAGATACCTAATACAATAGATTCAGAACTATTGGTCTAGTGGTGCATTGCAAGACTCATTCAAAATATATGTGGACGATTGAGAATGCATGACATCTAATCATACTAGTAATCCTTGAAGAAATCTCAACCAATAAAAATAGACGATGATTGGCCAACACCGTCGACTAACAAAAAGATGGAACAAAATCTAGAAATACTTGAGAAATCACTAAGAGATATGGCTCTCCAGAGAAATTATCTATGGTATACAAACTGTATGAATGAAGACCATACAAAATAATTCTACAAGTATCGATATTTGTTAGAAAGAGAGATTGGTGTTTGAGGGGTTCAAATAGGGAATTACTATGAGATTTGTGAAACCCCGACAAACCATAATACAAGAGACTTCCCACATTATCTAAAGAATAAAAAATCAAAATGGTGAAGAATCTATGATGAATTGACCCTCTCCACACAAGAATGCTAGCTCAATGGTAGCAATATGAAAAATTACCAAACAAACTATCACGCGTAGGCATCAAACCAAAATATGGATCAACGAAGCAATGGAGGAGAATATGAAGGAAGAGGAAATGGGTGCCAAGGTCACAGAGGTGGATACCAAGGCATGTGAGGTTTCAGAGGTGGATATCATGGCCATTACACAAGAGGAGGACATGGTCGAGGAAGAGAATACTACTACATTTGTCTAAAGGACGACCACATGAGTCCCAACGATCCAGTAAAAGATACGACTAAATTAAAATTTTGCAACATATGTGGTGTTGGTGACCATTCTCTTGAGGACTACCCAATCATTTTGGATAAGATAAGAAAAAAATAATTGTAAATTTCTTAAAAACCACTCCCAAACATGAAGTTTTCAATTCGAAAAATTTGAATGTCATCACGTCATCAGACGTGGGTCAAGATAACTACATACCAAAGGATCCCCAAATTGAACTAGTAAAGAAAAATAAGGCCTACCCTAATCCCGACCAAGAAATTTTTTTTATGTAGGAACCCCTTGAATTCTTCAACATGGATGAGGATGACCAATCTTCACATAGAAGTGGTCGGCAATAGAAAAATTCAGTGGAAATAAGTGACACTGTCTTAGATGAATTTCTCATGATATTAAAAGAAAAACAATTAGTTGGTCGATTATTAGAGCTCTTGAACATTTTGAAGGAATAAAAGGAAGATAAAAAAACATATAAAAACCTAAGACAACTCTCCCAAGATAAGATTCTTGATGACTACGACCTGCAAGTCGACCTAGAAATTGAAGGTATATGATTCCACAAGTAGTAGTTGACATCATATCCTAGGTAAACATTCTTCCAAAAGAAACATGGATTATAATGGGAAGACCAAGGCTTACAAGATCCATGAACTTCTTGAAACTTGCAAATCAATGATTTTTGGAGTCAATTGGTATACTCAAGAATGAAAAGACCTCAATTATTGGGATTCTGACGCTCATCCATTTCGAAGTAATAGATTTGTTCGAAGGTATTCCTACATTTACAACACTGGTAGGTTGATCATGGTCTACAAAAATGAAAGAAAATATCTCCTTGGAAAGAGATAGAATAAAAATCAAGGGGAATGGAATGAAAATTATTATACCCCTCGACCCTCAAGAAGGAAATCCATGGACAAAGTCTCAGGGTAAGGTTGTAGATGAAAAATGGTTGTACCAAATCATCCAAGAAGATCACGATGGGTTGGTAATATGTTCTTAGTTACGTCTCAATCCTACCATGTTTCTTGCCATCAAAATGTGGGTTGAATCGCACTTACCAGATTTGTGAAAAGCGTAATTATGGAATTAAAGCTTTCTTTCCATATCTTTCAATGCTTAGTGTTTTTGAAGACAAAAACTCACCAATAAAATATTTTGTTGAATTGCAGAAACCAGGGTCAGCCATGGAGATCAATCTAAAGAACAAAATTACCATAAACAAAGCTACTGAATAGGCAGCCAAGTCGACCAAACAGAAACGTTACAGAGGAGTCGTCAACTAATATCAAAGCAATTTTTCTTTACAATAATCAAGGCAGGGAATCAGCGGCTTTGTTGTTCATCCCATTTATTTTTGCAGACATAGAGTATAGAATATTATTTGAAAGATTCTATTTCAATCAAACAAAGGATGCGTTGGAAGCTGAGGACATTACACTCAACTCTGAGCACACCGATCTGTTGAAATCCCAACTCCTCGGCTGATAAGTCGAGCAAAAAAACCATGAGAGGATGATTTATATGACTGGTCACCACCATGAACAACTCTCTTTCCTTCCCAACGCGCAGAGGGACAAATCCGCTAACTCCTCTCTCAGGTGAAACTTCAAATGACCGTGATGATTTGGGACTAGAGAGCTCAGATCGTAGCGCCTCATTTCCCTTCAACTAAATCCTTCTCCGTGGCATTAGTATTTTGAAAAAATGGGGTATCTTGGCCATTTTAGCTGACATTTCTATGCACTATGTATGGTTGAAGATGAGCCAAGGAGAAGAGTTTGTACAATGAGGAGTGTTTGTTTATTCAAAAGGGTCGTTGTTGCTTGTATTTATAATGTTGGTATGGGCTTGGAGGAGGTTTCACGACTGTATCTGCACATGAAGGTTAAAAATTTCACAAAGAATCATTGCAAACTAATTAAAATAAAATAATATTGCAAGTCCATCATGTCTTGTGATGCATCAGTAAAACGAAAACATTTAGAATGTGTTAAGATGGTTATATCCGCACATTAACTGTAATGATGGTGGGAAGTATATATATATATATTACAACAAAGATTACAAATGGGTACCTCTACCTTAAAGCTAAGAGTCAGGCTTTTAAATCATATGATCCCACCTTATTCTTAGTACAAATAGGTACACATGTTCTTATTGGTAAGGTTTTTTATTTTAATATGAAAGTTTGGGTCATACATCAATCAAACTTTAAAACACCAAAAGAGAACGCATTATCACTAAAGACATGAAGCTTCCTTGTTATTCATATAGATCGTCCTACTCGTTTCAAATACATTATCTCACCTTTTTCAAATTAAAAGTCCAAATGCGATCTTCATCACGTAAGATTAAGAGAGTCCAGGTGAGATGTTTTCCCATGGATCTTCATCATTTAAGAGAAACGTTTTCTAACCTAATCTCTTTTCAATGGTTTTATTTAGATTGAAGTACTGCGCAGCAGAGACAAAACCTTGTGTTTCATGTTTAACCACACAGGGGAAGAAGGTAGAAAATACAATTAAAACATATACCAGACTTTGGAAAATACTGTTAAAAAATAAATCGAAATTATTCTATATTCAAATAAGGTGGGTTACAAAATACAGCTGAGGCTATTTTAGACAACGATTGCGATTTTGCCTGCCATTGACCAATTTAAAATATGTATATTGATAAAGCTTCTTCACAGTTTTGTACTTAATCAGTGTTGCCAAGTACATCTATCCCACTTTTTTGAATAACTTCTCTCTTCCGGATATGGCCTGCTTGCAATGCATGTTTATTCAACATTCCATTCTTTGTCAAGTATTAATTTCCCTCTGTTGTCGAAAAGTTGGGGTTTAAGGTGCTTTGATTGCAATGTTCCTGACCCTTGACATCCGAAACAACTTACAAATGCCATTCAGGCCAATTTCAAAGTGGAAGGAGTCATTTTATGTCACAACAGCTAAAGCAGTAGAAAATAATTCAAGTACGTAGTGACTGGTATTCTCCCTATATTTGATCATCTGTTTGGTTGAGAAGCCTGCCTGAGGATTTGTATGTGGAACTTCTTTGCTTTATTACAGTAAATTGGAAGGGACGTCCAACCCAGATGCAAAAAGAAACTTTGTTGAGGTACATAATTTCTTCGGGCGGCAGAGGTGTGGCAAGTGCATCAAATGTTGCAGAATGCACCAGAACAGGTGTGGCAAGTGCATCAAATGCTGCAAATGACATCAAAATATATCTTTCTTCATAGCTATGGAGATACGGTGGCCCACAAAAAGGTCTGGAATGTTCAGAGGTGATGCCAAATATGTAGACTCTGCAACTACATCTAGAGGAAACTGAACAAACTTTCACAAAGAACATAGATTTCTGTCAAGTCGGCTACCAGACCCACAATGCAGGTCACCATACTATGAAATAGAAACTTTTGCAGTGATAATATGTCATTTTATCCACCCATACAGTTTCTGCTACCCACCTCCGAGGTAGACAAATACTTGTGCAATATGTACAACTCGATACACTTGCCAAATCTGTGTTGTTGGAAGAAGCTATATGCTTAAATGAAGAACTATTTTTCACCTGACCTCAAAATCCATTACAATTCCTAGGAATAAAACAAATAAGTTCAACCAACAAATCTCCAGCTAGCATTTTCACTGAACCAAAGCATCGAACACAGGGAGAACACCAACCAGAACATACTTGTTCTTCTTTTTTCGTCCTCTTTGAGTTTCTCTTTGTATAACAGAGTTTTGTGTTTACTCAAAGCTCACATCACATAAAACTAGGCTCTATTCTTTCATCTTCTCATCCATCTCATCTTTAAGTTGTCTTACATGTGCATGACCAGGAACATTAGAACGAAGGCACCCTAAACTGCAACTCTTTGATCATAGAGAGCAATGGCGATAAGTATTTAAAAGAAAGGTTGGATGGTCTCCCATAGATTTTGTGTTGATTCGCTTTAATGACAGATGTTCTCGATATTTTCACTTATTAATGCCAATATTTTTGAATATGTACGCTCAATAGTGACCACCAACATGTATTAAAATTCCCATATCCGAGCAGATTCTGAAATCTGACATCTAAGATATTCACAATATTAAAGAGGGACATGACGTGAAGGCCTCTGTGGCTGACACGTTCGTGAACTTTTCCGAAGCTTTTAAAAAAACTAAAAGTGCACAAACAAAAAATTAAATAAAAAGTATTTCGCAAATTCAAAATGCAGGCAAAAAAAAAATACCAGATCCCATAATATTCGCCTGTCTATTCATTTTAATGGGATATGTCCTCCAGTTATTAAAGCCCATCATTTCAAAATGCACAATATTAAAGAGGGACATGACATCAAGGTCTTTGTCGCCGACACATTCGTCAACTATGCTAAAGCTTTGAACAAAACTAAAACTGCACAAGGAAAACAAAGATAAAATAATAATTTCGCAAATTTAAAATGAAGGCAAAAACAAATTACCAGATCCCATAATATTTTCCTATCTATTCATTTTAATTGGAGATGTCCTCGAGCTTTCCAGTTATTAAAGCCCATCTTTTCGAACTTGTCTGCTTGATTCTAACTTTTCAAAGCATATTTAATGTGTATTGGGAAGCACAGAAGGTAGTGGGCATGGAGCCCTATGTAACAAACATTACTACTAGTGTTTTGTTTTTGTTCACGAGCGTATGTAAAAGGTACGCAAAGAAAAGTAAGTCGAGAATGATAGTTGTTTTGTAGGAGCCCTTCAAATTCAAATAGTGCACAAGCTTTATTTTCATTTTGTATATCATGGAACTGTCCATGCTATTTGTAGGACACAGAACAACAGGGACCGAACCTAGAGCCCACCATCCCAAGAACCCCCAATCCAAAAAATGCTCACAATTTTTTTTTTTGTTCTTTGTCCACCAGGGTATGTAAAACGCACGTAAAGTAAACTATTTCGACAATGTTAACTTTTTTAGACATGACAACCTTCAAATTAAAATAGTTCGCAAGTCCGATTGTTAATTTCTATATCGCCGAAGTCTCCGATTGTCAATTTTCAGCCGCCTACCCTGACAACACATGATGTAAAAACTAATTAAGTATGGGATGACAGCTCTGTGCAGGCTGTATATATCTATTCTATAAAATTACATATTTCCTATGTTTAATCTATGCTGTCCAGGAAACCTATAATTTGATAAATTTTAATGTTTTTTGTCCAGGAGCCCTACTGTTAAAGAAAAATAATTCGGAAATGCTAATGTATACATCATACTTCGATACAACCTATCCGCGAAGGTGCATCCATAATACCGCCTAAGTATGGAACCCAACTATGGTTGGTCGGAATGATCGCAAAACTCTCGCTGCTGACCGATTGTCAATTTGTATATCGCGGAATTCTCCGATTATCAATTTTCGGCCGCCTACCCCGTTAACCCGTGATGCAAAATCTGTCTAAGTATAGGATGATAGCTCCGCAGTCCAGGAAACCTATAATTTCATAAATTTCATTCTCTTTTGCCCGGGATTCTTTTAAAGAAAACTAATTCGGGAAAGATAATGTATACACTAAATACGACCTGTCATAGTCCGATAGAACCTATTCGCAAAGCCGCATCCATAAAAGTGGACAACTATGCAACAGAACGACAGTTGCTGAGAATGACCACATAAACGCGAAAAATTAAAGTTAAACACAGTTTACAACATGAAAGTAAAAGGGAGAGAATAGCTATATCTCCCACACAACAAAATCCATTGTCATAACTATAAAACCATAGTAATATAGAATCCATGTAAAAAGCATCGGCAGCCATGAAATATATTTCGAGGCCAACAAACTTTGCTTCAACGCGTAACATATGCAATTTACATGACCTACAATTCTTTAGTCTGCTATTTTATCTTAATAGTATTCTATGCAAACTGCAGTGCAAAACAAAATGCGACCAAAGATCCAGCCGCAGATGCAACATCCCAACATTTGCAAACCATGGCCAAACAAGAACAAGCACCAAAGAAGAACCCAACTAAGAAGTACTAAAAGGCCCAACTGTAGCTGCAGGACTAGTACCCTGCAGAGTTGAATCAAGAAACAATAAACAACATACAGTCAAGAAAGAAGCAAGTAACAACCACCCCCCCTAAGAACAATGTTGTTCCAATTGCGATTGCAGAAACCCAAACGTCCAAACTGCAACAACACGAATAGGAAAGCAAGAACAACGACAACATGCAAATAAGAAATCAGTGGCATGCAAAAAGTAAGCATGGACCACTGAACCAACAATGCCGCTGGAGCATAAAAATTTTAAAAACAAAAGAAAATGTCTTGTAACAAGCCTGTTAAGTAACCATTCAACACAACCAAGCTTGTTAGGTAAACATTTAAGTCTGTCAGAAATGCATTGTAAACATTTAAGAAAAAAATTCAATGTGGCAAGACTTTGACGTATCCCAAAAAGAAAAATTATATTTTTTGTAAGAATAGTTCGAGCACCACAGAATGTTTTGGAAAGCCAAACTTTGGATACACCACCATATCTAACATTGCCATAAATTTACCTAGCATAAAATGCTAAACCAAGCATTCGAATTAATTCTAGCATTAATCCACCATCGACGAATGCATAACAAAATATATGATTCAAAAAAGACCATATACGATCAAATAATTTGGATATGCCAACATATATAACATTGGGAATAGCGAAGCCGACAATAAGACCTCCAATCTCTTATCCAATTAGATCAATTCATATATGTTACTTTTTATTATATAAAAATATATGCTTTTATTTCCATAGCTCCAACATTAGGTATTGTGCAAATATTTCGAGTCAAAGGACAAAGTAATATGAAGTCAATGATTTATCGATTGCTATAGTCCCTCTACGCCTACGACAAGGACTAATAAAGTTTTATCATATCAAAAAAACTATGAATGAAGTATCATATGTTTTACCATCTTAAGAAAACTTAATTTACCTTAACCACTATCCTATAGGGAATGTGATGAGATTGAAAAAAAACAACGTGATAACATAAAAGTGCTATTGAAAATATTGTACCATATGTTTTACCCATCTTAAGAGAACTTAATTTACCTTGACCACTATCATATAGGGAATGTGATGAGATTTTATTTTAATTTTTTTTACTGGGGGAATCGACAACTTCGCGGTTCTCGTACTCGCGTGACACGGGGTCGATCCCCAACGACTACCACTATAACCCCAGGTGCAACCACCCAGCCCGCAAGAATGGCGCACGAGTAAGTCTGGGTGAGAATCAAACATGAGACTTCATTTTACAAATTTCCTTCCATTTACATGACACTTGCCAATCCGTCTACACCCATGCGGGCTTTAAAAAGCTGAAGGACATGGGGGTGGGATTTGATCCACTTATGTGTGAACGGGTCACGATACCATTTATTATAGTATCTCTGGGTGCAACCACATGTTCGACCACTACCTCAAGGTGCCCCCATGGCTCCAGGTAAAGCCCTCACGAGAATTGAACCTTGCCCAACGGTGAAAAACTCCTCGCTTTCCACCATTGGATCCAACCCCTTTGGGCTGATGAGATTTTAAAAAACATTGTGATAACAAAAAAGTTTTATTGAAAATCTATAATCACCCTCATGCTAGAGAACTTAATTTACCTTGACCACTATCATATAGGGAATGGGATGAAATTTTAAAAAACATTGTGATAACAAAAAAGTTTTATTGAAAATCTATAATCACCCTCATGCTAGCGAGAAAAGTTTATCACTTTGCATGGCTCATCTATATCAATTTGCAAGGAACATGCTCCTTTTTATTATCATGTGGAGTTCGTGGAGAAAACAAAATTCACTCATATGTAGTAGAATTTGATATTAAAAGGGTTTATTTTTGTTTTTATATATTTAAAGAGGCCAACAAGATGAGTAGAAAGGTTGATGTGATTATAGACAAAGAACTATTGATCATGATTGAAAAAGGGATTCTAGATCTTTCAGAGTAATTTTTCTTTTACAAAGTTAATTTAAGTTAATTTGCCCATCTATAACCATTTGCAAGCAACATGCTCCTTTGTATTTTCTCACGTTGATTGTCTAGAGCAAACGAAACTCATCTCGAGTGTCTAGAGCAAACAAAACTCATTTGTAATAGAATTTCATATTAAAGGGTTTATTTTTGAGTTTTCATATATTTCTTCTTCCTTTGGAAGAGACCAACAAGATGCGTAGAAAGATTGAGGTGGTTATGGACAAAGAATTCTTGATCATGATTGACAAAGAGATTCAAAATCTTTTATTTATTTTTTATTATAATTTTTGTTTACAAATTTAATTTAAAAAAAATTGAACATAATCTTTATTCAATTTTTTTTTTTGGGATAGTTACACAATTTTTTTTATTTTATATGATGTATTAATCTTATTATTTAAAAATTGAAAGATCTAACTATCAAGTCATGTTAATCATGGTTGTTTACTGTTTTGTAGAGGGTTGTTGCAATGTCACCTATGACAAACAATGTGACCACCTAGACAACAAATACAATCCCTGTTAAGTTTACCTCTTAATTCAACACAAGTTGTTATCAGATGTTAAACATGTTTGAAATAATATTGTAAACTAGAACAACGTCAAAATTTTAAATGATCTTGCTTCTTAGGTTCGGGTTTATTCCACAAAGGTAAGGCATTTCTCTTTAGAATTTAGAATTGTGTGTTTTTTGCTCTCTGTGTTTACAACTTTTTTGCCAATGTTGATGCATTTTGTTGTATGTTTTTTCTATAATTTGGAAGATCATGGACAATTTTGTTGTTTTTAGTCTATATCAACTCCAATGGGATGTTTTTCCTATATTTGTCTTTACATTTCATCTTTTCAAAATAGTTCTTACACAATTTTCTCATTTTTTCTTAACTTGGGGCACTTGATATCACACCAATATTAAGGGGTGGATTCACAATATAAATGCAAGCACTCAAAACTTCATTTCTTCTATTGAATTGATACAGTTCTTTTTCCTTCTTATCTTGTGGCTTTGTAGGATTGTTTAGTATGACTCCAAAATGAAGGATGTCCAAACATGCAATCCTTGACACTGGTAAAATGCTTTGCAAAGACATGGTTGTCACTCCTCTCAATTTTGATGCAAATCAAAGATCCCCACCACTTTATTCATACATTGTCTCTCCCTCCTCCTTTATAGTTTGGCTATTGATTTTTTGGCCCAAGAAATTCAAATATTGTAGATCTTTTTAATGTGATGCACTTGCACTTTATTGAAATTTGATAATATAATTATTTTCCATATAATTGAAGGGATGAGAGAGTGGGCCATCGTTGACCAATGTACATGTCAAAAGGCTTTTGCTATTATCCCACTCCCAGTTTCCAAACAGGGGTAGGTGAACCTCACAACCGTAGCTTAATCACGACAAATACCCAAATCATTATTCACAATCGTAGTTAAATTAGGACAAATACCCAAATCCCTATTCACAACCGTAGCTAAATCAGGACAAATACCTAAATCCCTATTCAGGGTTGGTAAGTAAGGCTGCTCCTATTTTTGAAAGGAATGTGGAGGAATCACTTTGTTTCCCTTTCAATTGAATCGAGGATTTGTGTCACCATTGTTCTGAGATACTATTCCTTAGACTATGATCATGAGTCGGAGGTGTTTAGGGGCAACCAAGAAGCTTAGGGTTATTGAACACCATACATTCACAAAGAAGACAACACAATGTTGTAGTTGTATTTCTCCATTATTGTTGAGGACAAGATTTCAAGAGTTTAACATAAATATGTTAATATGTGTAAATAGATATTTGAAATTAAAAATAGTATGAGGCTAGAAATTTAATTACATAATAACACTATCTACTAATTTATTTTATAATATAATTAATTTCATAATCATAAGTTTTAAATGGTTCCAAAAACAAAATTAACCAAAAAAACTTATTTTAATTTGTTAAAAAAAACATAAACATTTTTCTATATTATTTAAATATCTTATATGGTAATAAGATAACTTCCTTAATTTGCTTTATATAAGTCATTCATGCTGTATCATTTTATTGATGAAAATCCACTACAAATGAAATTACTAAATTCCAAAAGACATGCCATTCAACTTTACAACTTAAAATGAAAATTATGTTAATAAAATAACATATAAAATGAAAATTATGTTAATAAAATAACATATAAAATATAAAATAGAAACAATATATTAAATTGTTTTTAATTATGTTATACGGAAGGAATAACTTTGGATTGAAGCTGTTAATGATGGCCCTTGTCAACGTAACAACTCTGAAGACTCTAACAACTTGACAAGTGAGATTCATAATTGAATCTTAAGAGATGGAAGGGAAGGTTGAGTGAGTTAAATTATTTTTTCTATATTTTTTTAAAAATCTTTAATAGGTTTTTAGGAGGTTCGTTTTTAAACTTTTCATTAATCCAGAATTCTGATTGATTTTCTAAATATTTAGATTAATTTAAAATGGAGCACAACCTCTAGACTAAGATAGTCTAGATTCTGACATACAAAAAACATATGCAAAATTCAGATTATCTCTAAAAATTTGGCCGGATTAACCCCATTTTTTTTTGTTGACTAAAAAGCTCGATAATGAAAATTTCTCCCGAATTAGCTTACTCCGCCGTCCACCTGCCATCGTAATCGTAAAACTTCTCCGCCGTCCACCTGCCACCGTACTCTTCATGCTGCCAGCCTGTGCCAGGGTCTTAGATCGCTCATTATCATGACTATAATCCCTACCTTGATTCGTTGAATCTAACACATTGATGCCATGAATTTATTTAGTTTAGTTGGTTTTGGAAGGATCGAGGATACTATGCCAAACCAAAAAATGCCAAAACACCGTATGCCCTCCCGAAACAGGTCAAACCATATGTGGCTAGTAATTCAGAATTAGCTTCATGTTACCTCTAATTTGTTCATCTGGGCTTGCAATATGTTCTTAGTTATGCCTCAATCCTAGCTTGTTTCTTGCTATCAAAATGTGGGTTGAATCGCGCTTACCAGATTCCTGGAAAGGATAATTATGGCATTAAAGCTTTCTTTCCAAAGCACTCAATGCTCAGGGTTTCGAAGACAAACTTCACCAATAAAATGTTTTGTTGAATTGCAGAAACCAGGGTCAGCCATGAAGATCAATCTAGGGAAAAAAATTAGCATTAACAAAGCTACTGACCCGCCAGCCAAGTCGACCAAAGAGAAACGTTACAGAGGAGTCGTCAACTAATATCAAAGCATTTTTTCTTTACATTAATGAAGGCAGGGAATCAGCGACTTTGCTGTTCATCCCATTTGTTTTTGCAGACAGAGAGTATAACATATTATTTGAAAGATTCTCTTTCAATCAAACAAATGATGCGTTGGAAGCTGAGGACATCACACTCAACTCTGAGCACACCGATCTGTTGAAATCCCAACTCCTCGGCTGATAAGTCGAGCAAAACAGCCATGAGAGGATGATTTATATGACYGGTYGCCACCATGAACAWCTCTCTTTCCTTCCCAACGCGCAGAGGGACAAATCCGCTWAYTCCTYTCTYAGYTGAAACTTCACATGRCYGTGATGAYTTGGGACTASAGAGCTCAGATCSCAGCRCCTCATTTCCCTTYAACKGAATCCTTCTCCGTGGCMTTAGTCTTCTGAAAAAATGGGGTATCTTGGCCATTTTAGCTGAGATTTMTGTGCACTGTGTATGGYTGAAGACGAGCRMYGAAGGCATGGAATCAACGRCTTTGTTGTWCATCGCATTTTTTTTTCAGACAGARWGTWTAACATWTTATTYRAAAGRKTCKCT